>LUCH01004278.1:20783-60548 GCA_013368495.1 Paragonimus heterotremus | reverse complement strand
AAGATAAAATTCACGAATTGTTCGCGTTCTGTTGTGCCCAGTCTCCGCAATAATAATCTGACTTTCTTGTCTTCGGGAAGCTGTGCCCTCTCCACACGGAAAATATCTTCATATTTATGGAACCGAGAATCGAACGTGATTCCACCGATAGCATCAAAACGGAACTCACTGACTTGTTGGATCATCGATTCTGGTGTAGATACCTGCTGCCGGGTTGCAACTCCCAGTGACTGACTCGAAGACTTCTGCGTCATTATTTCAATAAGCTTCGCTTGTGACTGCTCGAAAATCTTCTGCTGCTGTTGAAGGAGTGCCTGCATCTGCTCCATGGAGATGGTCATTATTGGGTTCGGTCTGACCTCTGTCGTCACTGAAGCAAACAAAGACATATTTATTTTGAAAATTGTTGGAGACATCGCGGCAGCCGGTTTTTTTGTTGTACTTCTTAACGAACGCCGATAGGGGGCTATTTTCTCTAAGCACAGTTCTCAACAAGGACAACTCTGTAGATAATGTTTCTTTCGAACAGATTCGTCTTGCACGAGAGAACAAAGTTTTCATTGAACCGCGTTTTTACTGGATAGATAAAAACTGCAAAAGTCTAAATACTGTCTTGTTAGTGTTACTACTGAACAGACCGTACAGCGATGCCATCACTACGGTACCTCATGGGAATAACCAAAAGTGCTTGAGTATCAACATCTTGGTGCTCATCGTTAAAGCCAAGTTTGGAATTTAGCAAGTTCACTCAATCGAGTGAATTTGCTGCCATCTCTTTGGTGTCGATGAGCAGCAGGATGGCGTCGGCGAAACGCCGGTAGAAGCATTCTTCGGTTTACGGAGGCTTCAGCGATTGACAAATGGAAGTCGCTTCCTTTCAGGTAGAAAAGTATGTTCATTTGTAGTAGACTGTGCTAGTTTCTCACGCACATTTATATGTGTATGACTGCGTGGGTATGTTTGCTGATTTTGTTGGTTGGTTTCAAAATGTCCACTGAACGTTGCGATATAAACCCATAGACTGTAGTGTGCATCAGATGAGATGCAACCGAGGAACATTGTGCAAAACTTTTTCTGATTTGTCTGTTCAAAAGTGTTAGGGGAAAATTTACTAGGCCTTTGACATAAAAACACTATACTTGCTTTTCAAACGCTAAGAATGTCATAATTATGAGTGAAATTTTATTAACTATTATGCGCTCATTCTCCGTGAACCTGATCAAAATTTTGTTTAATAAACTTAGGTTTTCTCCCAACATCAGTCAGTTCTACCTTAACAGTTAACAGTTAACAATTACGTACCTTCAGTTGATCAATGAGTTGCTGAATGTCCGTTGCTTCTGCATTTTCTCCCTTGATGTTACTCCATTCATTTAATTTAACAAGACTCAATGATAGTCTGTTCGTTTTTGCATAACGGAAAGTGAGACTTCCTAATTCGTTAAGCAGTTCTCTTCGTCTTCGTTCATTCTCGTCGTGCGTCCTGAGTTGGCGCTGTTTAACAAATAATGAATTTACAGAAATTGATGAAAGTGACGGCTGATAACGTGAAAATCTAAGTACCTTTGATGTGTAAGATATTCCGTTTCTTCAAGAACATCGCTGAACACACTGTCGTGTTGAAGTTTTAGGTAACACAGTTCATTGGATCTGCACATACTTGCCTCTATTTACCATTGAATGTGGACGTGTGCTTACTGAATGAAAGGAAATTCCAACATCTACATTTTCAGGTAGTAAAACCTATTTGCTAGAGAAGTTCAAGCTGCCGGTGATACATCTCTTCAAGTTTCTATTGTAGGTTTCAAATAAAACGTATCTTCAAAAGCGCAGTCGTGAAAGGGAACAATGATCAAACACTTATTGTTCGGAAAAATGACAAATCCACGATTATTGAAAATAGTGAGAGATTTTGTAACTCTAATTGATTGTTTGGGCATTCAACTTTTTATCTGACTTAGTAGTTAGTTTGCAAACCTTCAATCACCAGACGAAGTGGTATCCGTACGTAAAGGTGTGAACGTATGAATTTTGTCCCCTGTGGTTTAGGAAGGTCGAGGATTACTCGTTTTTACGTATGTGGGTAAAATGCTTTGACCAGAAATCTGAGCCATTAACATTTTCTGGTTTGAGCTACTGACCTGAAAACTGATTAAATAACTGTTGCCGATTTTGAACTTGGGCCAAGATATTTACGTGCCTCTTCGAGGTTCCATAAGGTTAGACATCCATCGTCAATATTTAGCCAGCAATTTGATGTATTCAGGTTGTTCCGTTCAATTCCGCGTTGGCGCATATTGTAGGACAAGAAAACAACTTTTTGAGTCACTTCATGGCACCGGTTCACAAGTTTTGCCCAGCTAAATTCTTCTTGTAAAAACAGGTTGCCAAATACCAGACTTCTAGGAGTCTTTTCGCACGTTCGCTGTTTGTTTAACAAATAACTTGTGTGACTTTTATGTTTAATCTGTGTCCACTGATCTTCCTGGATGCAGCTTAAAAAAGCGTATTCTCACTTAGTCACGCAGATAGTCTTTGTTCAGTTCAGTCTTCGTATTAATTTAAGCAATCCTTAAAATTCTTTTGTATCTTTTTATCGATAGATCTGAGTTTTTCTTTTGGTCTTCATAACATTCTTTGCATAGTTACGGTTGTTTTATGTGTGCATGTAGTGCAATCTGATAGCAAGAATCATTTCTGTGTCTTTATGTACGGTGTTGTTGTGTTGATAGTTGCCTATGGAAGTAAGCTAGTGGAGTAGGCTGCGTCTGAAAAAAACTAAGGTGTGCACGATGAGCAAATTCCCTTTAAAGTTACTTGTCTTCCTTTATTCTAAGTTCTACTTCACGACAGTTTTTGTGCTCATCTAAACAGAATTGGGGGGAGATGGCACCTGTCGCGATAGTTTGTGTGAGTACTGTGAGAGTTGAGGGGTTGTTCCGTACGTTTACCTTCAGCAGGCTGAACTGTTTGGGCTGGTTAGTACATCCAAAACAGATGGAGTATCCATTTGAACATCAATGGTCTTATCTGGTTTGGTGATAAAACGTATCAAATACACTCTAGTTATCAGGGTCATCAAATAACTCAACAGCCGAAGGACACAACTCCTTGCTTACATGTGATATAATGTCTGTTGGTCAGTTTACGTGGATAACAAGATGTGACTAGCTTCGTGAAGATGAAATGTTTACGAAGGTTGTCCCGAAGATCGATAAGCCTACAACACTAAAACAATGTAACAGCTTTCCCGCAGGTTTGTCAGATCGCATGCTACTAAATTAGTTATTAAACAGGTTCAACATATTTCTTTTCATAAATCTTTCAATTTCGTGGATACCTACAAGTGGCAATCAAATCAACCACGATCACTGAATAGGTTCAGGCATCACCAAGTGAGTAGATATAAAATAAAAATACGCTCTTCATACATAGCGAAATTCTCAGTGGTAACCTTCATTTCAATAGATGTCACCTAAGTTGTTCACGTCTGTTAGGTGCAGTTAGGTTGTAAACAAAGGTTTAAATATATTTATGGTTTTTGAATGATGATAAGGTCTTTTTTTTTTGGGCGGGGGGGGTCAGATACAGTCATATTTTCAACCATACCCATCACAACACTAATTAAGCTGGCGGACAAACAAACATGTTTGTTACTTTTTTTGTAAGATTACAGTTGTGTGGAAATGTAACGAAATTAGGTCCAAATACCAACTTGCCCAATTGCAAGGGACGTATGTTCACTGTTAGCCAGAGTGTGAGGGCCTGTTTGATCTTTCTCGTCTTTCCGCCCTCGATTGGACAGTTTGATCGACATGATGCTGAGCTATACAAACTCCTGAACGCATTGCTCTTGCTGGCAGTAGGTTCAGTTGAATAACTTGCACCTAATATTTACAGTATTGGTTCATTTGACCTATCTAAAGGTCTCAGATGGCTTGCATGGTGTGTTGTAGACCATTTGCTAATCATGATTTTCGACTGTTGTAATCTGTTCTCGTAAAAAGAATTTAAAAAGACAGATAAGATCAAGGCTTGTCCTTTAACCCGTCTCCATCACGTGAGCAGAAGACCGCGGGTGTGGGGAAATAAAATGGAGTATGTCCCATTGATCGTTTGGTTGTCTATTTGTTATTAATCGGAGGAATTGACAGGAAACTATTTGACACAAAAAAGCCGTTGTTACCTGCGCTGGAGTTATTGCACCGGTACTGAATTGCTTAACGTGACCAACTGTGTGAAGTTGTCCACACAAGATTTTGGCGCATTATCTAACATACTGTACTGACAAATTTTCAACATTCTTTTGGTCACATTTCAGCCTCTTTTACAGCCTCCTCTTGAAGGTAACTGACTGTTACGTTTGTGCACTGAGTGATTGATGACTCGTACGTTGGATGGTGCCAATTATTTGTTGCTGATATTGTACAGTCAGTAAGTCGGATGTTCGACCTCCTTCCAAGGTATGTGTCAACTAGATACTGTTGATGAACTTGACAATTTGAGCTAAATTAGCTGATATCTTTGAAGAAATTTTGATAAACACCAGGATCCAATCTACTTACACTCAATTTGCTCATTTCACCTATTGTTCAGGTGACCTTGCCGTTTACTTCACAGTCTAAGGAGGAGGCCGGTGTGAAGGAAATATTTTTAAGCATAGTTACTAGGTGACCTATCCTGTGTCAAGTAAATTATCATTCACTGACGATCTCGGATTCCTTTTGGCCAGGATATCAATAGTCGGAGCTTGGTAACAAAATTTCTATGAAAAGTAAGTCAGTATAACTCCAGTAGTCACAAAAACAGGTATATATATCTATGACAAGTCAAAGAAATCCGTGCAATGGAAACGAGGTGTTGGTCGGCAGTAACAGACGGTAGACTGAATGGCTCAGATACAATCACAACTTGATTCGATGCACTGATAGTAAGTGACAACTATGGACAGAAACACGTGAGCATTTCTATTGCTAATTGTGGATCACCTTCGTAAACAAGCTGACTACCAAGGTTCAACTTGGGCCAAAAATACGGCATAAAATGAAACGAGCATCCGTGAAATCGTCATCGGGATTGTTAAGTCTGAGCTTCTCAATCTTAAGGCTGAAGCTTGTTGGATATAACTGTCATCAAACTCTTCGGACTGCGCAGAAAACGACTGTAGTCTGGTTGAGACTAACCATTGACCAATGCCCAAACTATAATGACATGAAGTGAATGGCGCGTTAAAAACTTCAACATATTTCCCGTACACATCATGCACTTCATATCATGTGTTTACTGACGACGAGACTAAGTAACCTGATATTCATCTTTTCGCGGTGTTGAGGACTTGGGCGAATGGGGCTCAGTTTTAAACAAGTTGTATGAAGGTATCTATTAAAAGCAACATACATGCAGTAATTACTACGGTAAAATAACAACCTGGTTAATGGAAAGTTTCTAGACTTTATCGCTGCTAACATTTATGCACTGGTCATTCCCAAGTGTGATTCAACATGAGCAAAAACAAGAGAGGGCTTAGTTTAAACAAATTATCCTTTGCGTTCAGAGGACAGTATGTTGCGACAAGACATTTACAACATCGGCAACAACCAACAGTCTCGTCAAGTTTAATTGGTCCATAGACATCGAGTAGACGAGATAAAATATGACTGTCTTCCGAAATGATCGTCTAAAGTCGGTCACCTCGACATAAATAGCAGTTTGTTTACATCACTGTTTATTTACGCAATGGAATCTTCTCGCTGGTCTCCGATCAGTGTCTAATACCTAGTATCAAATCACAAATAGGTATACGTTAATACCTTATACAGAACACTGCAGTTAATATTTTGAGGAGTAAATTCAGTTGAGCACTTCGCAGGCATAATATTATATGAGTCGGCGTACTGATATATCATAAATGACAACTGGGCACGAGTTAAAAACTTTGTGTCGAGAGATTTGGACAGTATTAATTGTGACTAAAAAATCAAGTAGATGTATTGGGCAATAGACTGACTTGACATGCATGGAGTACGTAAATACACTGCAGTTCATCAGCACAACACAAAAGGTAAACTTGCTTGTACCTCGACCTCATGAAAGTGTTCTAGTTCGCTCGGTGTGAGCTCATTAAACACAGAGCTGATAGCCAACCATCCTTCTTCAGATTCATTTGAACACGTAGCCTCAGGTTTCACCAGACAAACTGACCAAATCTCGCCTGTTGTACCTTCGGGGAATTGATTTGTTGGGCTGAGTTCCGGTTTACATTCGACTCCCTTCGTGCAATTTACCTCGATGCATCCATGAATGTTCAATGCAATAATCAACTGGACTGTATGAAACTCGTTGTTCTCAGGCTGTGGTAGCGTGATTGTACCTAACCATACATCTTTATCCGTACCGTTTTGTGGAAGTGTGTGCTGCAATTTCATAACGACATCGCCACGATAGGTGACTTGGATCACGTTGACTGAAGGAATTTTATGCCATTTGGTGGTAAGTATGATGTGTTTATTCTCAGGCCAACAAATACATATTGGATGTGGATAGATTGCTTGAGCGTGAAACGTAAAAGCGGAATTAGTTGAAGATTGCAACGATGCCTGTTGAATAAGAGAAGGAAAAATTAGGGTCCAAAACGTTCCACTTCAAGCAACAAGTAAGTTCATAAATGGTACCATATTTCTAACAGATACATAGCTAAAACGATGGTGTTATCAGTTAAGGTGCAACACATAATGTTGAGTGACACGGTACGTTATTCGTCATGTCTAAATTGCATTGACCTACTACTATCGTTTTGGGGGAGATACGAGTTTTAAGGTTTACAGGGAATCATCTTTGTTATGCATAAGTTGATGAAAGGTGAAATTTGTGCAGGTTTGATCGCAGATTCAGAAATCATGAATACTTCTGTAGACTCCTTTTAGTAAAAAGAATTAGACTTAAGTTTTGCTGGTGAGCGCTACCCACAGGCTAACATTGCTGGGCGTTCAAACGAGAAAGTTCGATAATGTCTAAAGCAAAGTGAATGACTCAGTGGTCAACAGGGTCACTTCAAAAGAATACAGAACGGAGTTAAAATCCCGGGCGTTGAAAGTATGCACATCACCAAATGGCCCTAACAAGAACAAAACTCACATCCGACATTTGTGTTCGAAAAATATTTTTCGGAAAATCTGTTTTAGCAGAGGCTGTTAAGGAATTTGAGGGTGCTCAGATTACATCAGCCAAGTTTTCCTTACAACTTTTGGCTGAAAACATCAATATTCTGGTCCTTTCCGCAGCCCGTCAGATCTTGATCGCAGACTTTTGTGTGGTGCATAAGAACTGGTCATATTTTTTAATTTGACTCAGTTCTTATTAGGCTCTGTTGAAATGATCAAACCGATTGAATTGCTGCACACGTTTACCAACCACTGTCACAGAAATAGATCAGCACAACTTCGGCGAGTCGCCGAACACACTCCGAAATGATTGAAACAACAGATGACGCACAAGCCTCAACTTTTTGCACTGACGGCTCGAAACCCAAGGTCATCGATAGCTAAACACCTCATGACAACATGTCACCAAGTTGACCCATTAAACCCATTCAAGATACTGTTGCGTAATCGAAACTCGAAGCTATTAGCTTTCTGTGAAGCGATGCTCATCCGAACTTACCAGCCGATGTTATGTGCACAAAAGTGGTTGGAGCAACCTGCCATGGTCATGATTACATAATCCTTGGTGTGCTTGTATGGGTGTCTAATCCCTGTCTGTCTTTATCTGTATGATGTACGTAACTGGCATGTTTTACGTTTGCTACCAATGACAGGTAATGGCGTGTTAACGTAACGCAGTATATATCTTCTTTCTGTTCTGATGAAGTGTTTAAAGGGAACCCAGTATTACAAGCGGAATAAACATATTTTCGTAACTAGAGACAACGCATTGCATCGTAACTTCACAAAGGCCCTTGGTTGTACTAGAGAGATTCTATGAAATATTGCTTCCAGAACAACGCTGTACCTTGTGGCACATGATCTGAATACACCCAATAATCTCAGTCAGCTTTTTCACAGTTGGTGATTACCCCTAGATTTCTGCCAAATCACAAACTAAGCACTGTTCAAGACATCGGAAGTTAAAGTCTACCCACATTTGTCTTCCAAATGCACTGTGTCGAAAGCATGCTCAGCAATAAACTAGGCTGTATGACACAAAGCATTCAGTATGCAGTCGTTCCCGTAGTTGTTCATACTGACAAGTCTAATTCCAACGCTTCGAGTTTAGAAAACTCTGTTTTGTCCTGTGTAAAGCAGAATCTTATGCACGGGCATATGGTCACCCACCCCACCCTAACAGAATGGAGGGATAACTGAGTTATAGAATAAACTGATATGTTGAACACCAATCAGGTGAAAATTATACTATATTTGCACAAAAACACGGAACTCTCAGACAGACTCATTGATGTGGTAGCACGTTACAGATGCGTGGCACTGAGCCAAGAACACCAAACTTATGTTCATACATTTCGTCACTGCTCCGCTTAAGTACAATCATACCCCCAAATTCTGTAGACAATGATTTATGTGTCACTCCATCTACCCCATGTTGATCACACCTGGCTGGACTGATATGTGGATGTGTGGCTAAAGTATGTCGATTTCCTGTTCATTCTTCAAACCATCGTTCGACGAAAGTTTTCCTACAAACATTGCTATCCAAAGTACGCACTTGTAAAGACGTGTCGAAACAGAAAATTTGTTAATTAACTGAGGAGGTGTAGGTAGTTGTTATCTCAGTTCCGAGTTCACACTTCTGTAGAGTGTAAAAAGCATACGCCACTGACTTCCGTATTCGTGAATCTAAGCGATATATTATTTGTTCACAAAACCGTTACAGTCCAACTAGTTTAAAAAAAGGCTTGGTAGGGTTATAAAACGGCGACAGCAAAATAAGTGCTATCCTCACGATTGAAATTTATGTTTACTCTCCAGCAATAATCTTACATTTCCATTGGATTGGATCACAAAATTAGAAACAATGTTGTCGTTGGGGCGTGACAACTCAGTATTAGATAACTAAACCTCGTTTGTTCATACAGCAGGATGTGTGTTCGAGATTAACCGAAAATGCATTGCTTGAGACTGACAACCACCGTGAGGTAAATCATGTGCTGTCGTCGAACTTTGACCAACAAACGATTGTTGGGAACCGTTAGGATCATCACGTGTTTGCAGTAAACCTAACAAATGAAACCCAGCTTCAGTCGTTGTGACGTTATTAATCTGACTTCTGCACATTATATGACCTTCCAGAGCAAGTAAAAACTTATTCCGGAACCCTTTTATTGGAAACCAAAACTCGGCTAGATGTGTTCAACAAAATTTGTCGTGATGCTGAAGGCACTCGGTTATGTACACTCACAGATCATATCATTTTTGATTGTCTCTTCCGCTCCCCTTAATCCAGTCTCGTCCTTCTATCTACTTTTTTAATCAACTGCTCCTTATCTGTGGAGCCCCGTTCCGAATTAGAAAATACATGGGATCATTAAAAGTAACCACACACCTAACGGCTACTAAAACGTCAACCGGTTAGTAACTCTGTCTTTTTCAGTAATATGTACACGTAAGACCATCGTTGAATTCACAATACTGAGTTGGCCACAAAGTACTGTATCAAATGACAGAAATCTTCTCGAATAGAACTGAGTGTTATTTGTGTGACAATAATGACTTTTTCGTTATTACGCTTACTTAGTCATCAACAAATGATTACAACCAATTTTCAAAGCGGACTGATGGTTATTTAGTTTACAGCAGATCTTTCACCGGTGGTTATTTTACTTTGACGATTAGTCCATCTTAGTAAACTCCATGTTGGTAGTTAAACCTGGATGGTAGGTAATTCTCGTACTTCAGTGGAAGTTACATTGGAAGATAATCATTTTGGCCAACAAAAAAGTCCAACTCCATGAAAATAGATTTTCAGTTTGATAACACAAATCTCTACACATACCTGCAGAGCACATCCTCGACTAACACTTTTGTCTACCATTGCAGTTCCAGAGTTTTGTTTGAAAACGTCATCTACGATAGCTTTTAACATGGGATGTCTGCACAGACTTGAAGTCAACTCCACGTGATGAATTTTCACTTCCGGGTCCAACTGTGCAAGACAGCTTTCCAGAAGGTTTCGAAAACGCTTGAGTAGATCTTGGCAATAAGCCTGAATAAAACATGTGACTCGCATCATTAAATAGAAGTGTTACTTCAAACTTGTCCTTTTCAATAACAAAATTGAGTACCTTTCCTCCCTGTACACGACAATCTACACGCATTTTTCCTCTTTGATGTTTGGCAACTTCACATTTTTGCAGAATTCTTTTGGCTTCTTTAGATGGTACAGTAAACTAACGGAAGGTCGAATCGAACGGGTGTTGCAAAAGGATTTACCCACTTTTTTTCCACTTTTTTCAAACGGATAACTGTGAACGACATGCTGGAAAATTATGCTATCAAAATCCCGACCGCCAACTCGCCGATCATAATCGAATGCGAGTAGACTCGATTGAGTTTTCTGAAATTGACAAACAGCCACTTGCGTTCCAATGTAACCAACGTCCACAAATGCTACAATCTTTGGTACACCGTCAGTTGAAAGCACAGTTCTGGTTTTGTAAGCGTAATAAGTAGCAACTATTAAAGTTGAATGAATCAATCGTATATTTACTGGCCGTAATCTCATCTACCAACTTGGTACATTCCAGACCAGATATTCTAGCCGCATTCAGAACGACGCGGCGCTCCGTATCAGTAAAATAGCATGGAACGCTCAATGTCACTTTGCTCAAGGTGTTTTTCGTAATTTTGTACCAAACTTCTTTTAATTTTGTTAATTCCATCGCCAGAAGTTGCTCAAAAGTAAGTCTCCACTCCTCGTTGATATGATTAAACTGTAAAATGTAATAAAATCATTTGAGTATACTGGTAAATAGCAAGCTCAAACCAAAAAGAGTGGACGTCCATTCGCCTTGGTTGTTTCACTAATGTTTGGACGTAAAGGCAGCAGAACTTCGGACAAATCCGAACAGTGCGAACAATTTATACCCATAAGCTGATACCAATGTTCCAACGACGTTTCTGTTGCGTCCCCAACGTCGATGCCAACAAGACGTAGATTTCTTTGGAAATCCAGCCTCGTCAAGATTCTGTCAAAATTCAATCCTGATTAAAATTCACTTTAGACTTACGTCTCTCCCAGGTCGTTGACACCTGACTGCGAAACATATGCCACTACGCAGTCGATGTTTCCAAGTTTTACTCCAACAGCTGGATCAAACATAACAATGGCTGAAAAAAGAATGAGTTTGGTGGTCAGTCTATTAAGATCGTTTAACACGAACGAGATGGAAGACAACCTTTCTTGTAGTTGACCTTGGGTGAAATGGCTATCGTGTTTACACAGAAAGCTTTCGAGGGCCTTTTACAATTTTCTTCTCCGTAAACCTACGGGTTGTCAAGTAAACGGGATAAAGTTTCATTGTTGATCGTTTTGCTCATAGCTAAACTTTTATGTATATTGCAATGTCAATTTATACTCTTTTCCTTCATGTATATGGTAATGTAATGGCCAATGCACAGTTACTACTTCACACAAGTTTCAAGTTGACAATTCAAAGTGCTTTATTGAAAAGCGAATAAAAATTGGCTAACCCACGATTGTGGAGCTTAGCAAACAAATCGAGTGGGTCCAGAGCATCTGGATAAGAAATTCTGAAAGGCAAAACACGAACTTGTAATACCTTTCAAGCAGCAGGTCAGAGATCATCAGATTAAAAGACATAGATGCAAAGGTCGGGAAATATACGAGAACAATGCGGAAAGAACACGACAACTTCGGAACAAACAAGGGCAGTCGGGCGTCCAAATGTTACATATGTTGCAGGCAGAGGAATGTTTCTTAATTTATTCTGGATAGCTTTGGATAAATCTACGTGAACATTTAACCTGTGCCTAATGTGGATTAGGTGTTTTCAGACCGAATTTCGTCTGTCATGGGCAATGCGCATATTAGAAGATTAGAATTGTTTCCAGAAGTTTCGGGGCACATTTGCTAGCTGACCAGTACACCATTCTGTCTTCCTATGAAGCCGGTGCCACACCTACAAAAATATTCATACATTCAAGGGGTGCGGAAAACGGACCGGTTGTTTTTAACGGAGAAGAGCAGTGTTTTAATGCTTTCTGATATATACTTGCGACTTTGTAGATTCTCGACACGTGTGCCACTAAACTTTTCCTTGATAGTGATATCACGTAAATCGTCTGGGACATTGTTATCAACCGTAATCATAATTGAATACTGCTGAGGTATTTTTAATAAAATATGATACGTCGACCACGTTGCGTTGTGCTTGATGTTATGCTCGATTGAATCGACAACTTATCTCCTAGGCTTAGGTCCCGCTTCCTGGGTAAGCATGTGAACTCTTTCAGAAGTCCGCCGGAGGCTTCGTTACATTCTGTGTACAAAAGTTGGTTTGTCGTGCAACGGAATTCAAGTATAGAATCTCTAACCTTTCGGTATGGTTTGGTAGCACAGTTGTTAAAGCGACTGTGGTAGTTGGGTCAGCCACTTCTGTCACTGGTTTGAATCTAGCCGGAGCCCAGAGTTTTCGCACTTTTCATCCAAAGTGCAAAAGGTCCTGTCACTTGTAATCAATTAAATTATTTTTCCTGGGGGCAAAAGCTTGAAACTTGTTCGTGTTATCTTGTCAACATATGCCCTCATTGCACAAATCCTCCTATCCTGTCTCGCAAAACAACAGAAGCTTGTGGGGCAAAAATATATCTACCATGGCCTCTCATTATCGTCAACGCATATTTTTAAGTATTATACATTTGTGAACATGCTAACAACATTCAAATGATACATATGTTACATGCAGTGAACGACCACGCTATAACTGAGTTCTGTCGTTAAAGTGTGCTTAAACTGTGCATGCCATTTCAGTTCGAAATAAGTTGGCGTTTGTGGTGATGCATTCTTTTTACGTATAATAAAACTGGACGACGACCTTTCAACTCATCGAAGTGTGTGATCTCAAAAATTCTGAAACATTGAAATAGACTTCCCAAAAATCAAAGACTTACGTGTTTGCACGAAGTAGCAAAATGATGAACCTCAACCATTTGTGAAAACTTTAATCAGCAGAGCAGCAGCAGCAGAGCACAATAAAGCAAAATCGTTTTTAGGGAATAAGGCTTTTTAGGTCTCCTCAAATCTCAGAGCGGTCTATTTGGCAGTGGGCTTTTAGTGCACCTTATCTTTTTAAGAATTCTTTCTGAGTAACCGCAAATTTCGTCTCTTCAAATCCAACACGGTTACAGTGTTTTTGATAAGATATCCCCAGAGCGGTTTTCCTTAGATGTGTGCTCGTTAAAATGAAACACACATCATGAGGTGCCTCCAGGAGAATACTAAGAAAAATCTTGGGTTTTGTGCATCCAGGATGCCTATATAGTCGTTACCATAACTTGAAAGTATCACTCGAGACTGACGGCAACATCTGTTTATCCTTTCTTCACATATTTGTAGGTTGCCGCGGATGAGGTTGTACTATGAGCTGTCTAAAGGGAGCCCATCGTTCAGCCAACAGTTGAAATTCAGTAGCTTCAGATCAGTCTGATGCAAACGCACACCGGAGAAGACGCTGTTCGAAAAACCAGTCTACGTGTAAAAAATTGTCCTAGAAAGCCCCAATTAATCTCGTGCACGTTTTGCAACTTATCGGTCAACCCAAAGGTGAGTAGACGAAAGCCATCATCCAAACAGGTGGTTGCTGAAAGAAGGAAAATGATTACACAGAACTGTATTTTAGGGCTGACCATACTGGACATCAAAAACAAATGTCAATTAGTCCCAACAAATCAGCAGTATGAGGACGAAATCGATGTAGTAAGTCGAACACAGAAACGAACAGTGTCGTTAACCCAAAGAGATCAGCCTTTGGGGGTTACCTCGTATCGTGTCTACGAATACATGTTCAACTGCAAGGAAGGTCACATAAGCACAGCCAAAGTTTGCTTGTTCTCCAGCTTGGAAGAATATCGATCTTAATGTGTGCGGAAATCCAAAGAATCACAATGTTTATGAGACAAACAAAAAGTCGCTGTTCACTGTCGCAAGAAGTTTCCCGACCCGGTTGTGATAATAACGCAGTTTGCGTGATTTTTCAGGCGATTGCAACAGCTCGAATCGAACTGAATCATAAGCAACTGGTGCCACGAAAGCGGCCCAAATTGTCTCTTAAGCCATTAGCTAATTAGCCCAACACCTCAAGTGCACATTCATCTGTGGATATTTCCCGCATAGGAAGCAAACCTCCTACTTAAGATCAGCCTGCTGAAACGTCACAGTATATCCACCCATCAACAACTTTATCCAACCCCACTCAAAAATGAGGTTTGGGACTTAGTCAGTGAGCTCCAGGTCACTGAGATCTTTCTAAGTTAGTGGGGCCATCAGAATATAATAATGTAGCGAACAAGCTTGTTTTCGGTTATCCATCGGGCTAATTACACATCTATATTATATACAGTTGTCAGAGCAGAACGACTAAAAACAAGTAGCAGGCTCGATTGAGGTCAAACACGTCCTAGGCAAAGACGAAGACAACTTCCTGATAAGATTACGTCATCATTAAGACGCAATTGGAACCATGGCGTTTTGACTGGTCGTGGTATGGGTGGTTGACCATGACAGCTTCAACGTCTGAACAAGCGCTTCTCTGTTCAAAAGGGCGGATTTTTTAATCCAATCCCAATCACTTCAGTTGTGGCCAAAACTCGGCAATCAACGACTTTTGAATGACTGCCGCTGACCGGATAAATCGACCGAAAAGAGGGGTCCAAAATGACGGTATGAAATGTATCAACGAGATGTGCAACAGTCGCGTTGATAATTGTCTCGATGATTCCGCTAGTTATCCAGGCTGGATGATGCTCACGAATATGTTCAGGTATGCGCCCGGTCGTGCGATCCACTTAACTAGTTCAACAGGAACAGTAAGTGAGTACACACAAAAATGCCTGGGGTTAGCTAATGTCGTCCTCACCTTCAACAAAGACTTGAAAACTTTGTATGCAAATCACCTAGGAATTAGCCCAATTTTTGTTCAGTTCACTCACGGTCTTCCAGCCGCTGTATTTTCTAGACCAAATGAAAAGCTGGAGCGCCACAAACGCTCGGAGTAATCTGTATTTTGCTCGGACTGCGATCGCATTGATCACATCTTTACACTCTTCCGAATGTTCAAACCCCGTCGTTCATACAGAAGACGGAAAACTGTTGTCTTTTACTAAATAGAAGGACGTTTCTTTTAGTCGAGACATCTGCATTCTATGACCGCTTTTCAAAGAACGATGTGTCAGAGAAGAATTTTCGCATCCTGAAAACAGATAAGTGCCCGATTTCTGATCGAGCAAAAGTTAGTAGCAGTTCACCACCAATCTTTAATGTGCCAGGTGTTGTAGAACGAAATTTTACAAATTTGATTGAAAACGCTGTTCGGTATTGGGTGGGGTGGAAGTCATTAGCGTTCGTTTTGTGACCCTTTACATGCAATAATGTGATGCCATTTTTCTGTTCCAAATTTATCGTTAACTTTTTTGGTGTACATCATCTTTTCTTCTTCCTGGTTGTTGTGGTACAATGATCACTACACACATCCTTCGGTTTATTCATTATATATAATAAAACATGTTCTACAGTAAGTAGATCCGAAGGCTACTATCTTAATGCTCTTCAAGCACAGACTGGAGCAGATGTCGCACAGAAACCTTGTCAGCATGCTAATGAATCCCTGTATCTAGGCTCGAAAGTAGTTCGTGATCAACCATCTGTTAATTCAGCAAGAATGCAGATTTTGCGTTTCACTACCATTTTATCCAACTCATCACTTTCATACAGATTTGCTTGTCACAAATCTGAATCAGTGATTGACTTCCCCTATGCTTTCTTTATCCACATTCTCTTATCATTTCAATCAATATTACCAGATAATTAACACTTTCGAACCTTTTTCATACACGTAGATTTTCTAACGATATCCTTCTTCGTTTACACTAGCAATAATGCCATTGTGGTCTACATCTCTTGCATCACTTCCAGTGGACATGCTTCGGCTGCATAAACTTTGTCCTGCTCGTCACCTGAGAAATTGTCCGAAACACTATCGGACGTGTTTTGCCTTGTTACTTACACCCACTAAATGATGTGTATGTTAATAGTGTGAGAGAAGTCACACAGTCATCGCGCAGTACACCGTTAACGCTACTGCCGATCTACAATCAATAGGACAAAATTTCCTTATTCCGTCAATCACAATAAATTCATAAGAAGACGGTTATGCTACCAGTTAAATTCTCTCTCAATGAATTCTCAAAGTTTGCACGCTTCTCGTTGACCCCATTAAACAGGCGAAATTAGAACACGTACGACAGACAGACAACATGTGCGAGCAGAAGGATACAAAGAGATGACTTTCGGAAAGCACAATACAAAAACGATATGTAATGCGGGCTGAATGAGTGATTATTTATGCATTTGTTTCTCTGAGAACTGTTTTGCTGTTCAGGAAAGTAGAGTACCGCGTAGTTGATAAACCCCACTTTATCCAATGGAACGTGCCAAATTACACTTATGATGTGCATACGTGTAATGTTTTTGTAAAAAAACAAACCCACACCCAACAGTCTAGTTGCAATCTGTTGGACGCTCAAGTTTTGCCTTGTATTGCCTTAGAGTGGCATCTGCAATGGACGCTGGCTTCATTTGTAACTTTCAGGCGTTACTGTTAGTCTTCTGTCAGGTCATTTGTTATCAGTAACAATATACTGGCAGCCTACAGTAGATACGTAAAAATATTCATTTCAAACACCATCTACCAAAAGATGTAGCTCTTGCTACACTATGCTAGTGACCAGACAGAATATTGTCATATAGCAACGATAAATGGTTCAGTGATGTTTAGTCTTCAAAGAACGTCAGCAAACGAAGCTTAATCCCTGCCCGCTTCGTACTCACACGTCGACTCTGCCACCGTAACCCCTGTTTGACCCGTTCTCTCTTTAGTGCGAGTTCGCTTAGAGAACGAATGACGAAGACCACCCGGAGTGACTAAAACATACAGAGTAAAACTTTGTTTAAAGCAGTTGTACTTTTAGCTCACTTATTTACTATCTCAGTCTTGTGTTGCTCTACACATTTGGATATTCACTATAACCATCAACAACTGTCTATATTCACTTCACTGATTTCAGAAAGGTGAAGTATCTCATGTGAGCACTTGTAAAGGTTTTTCAAACGTAACGTATGATAGTGAAATGCAGGGGCTCATATGATAGGCAATGTGTTTCCAGTGGTTTTCGATCTAACTTTGTTTTAATGAGTAATGACAAGTCCAGGTAATAGTAAAGAAAAAAGAATAGAGTTACTTTAGATGCACATGTACCTGGTGTGGTGTTGTTTAACTCTATTTATTGCACTCAGTCGCCCAAAAGCACCTTGCATATTTTGTACCATTCTTCATTGAAAATATTATACCAAACAATGAACACAGCAATATGAGAATAACGTGGAAAACACTGCAATTGGACTGGCAACAGTTTCGGATATCGTGTAGAGCACCAGGAAACCAATTAGAGCCATTTTAATGGTTTACCTCATCCTTTGCAATTCGAGGTAAAAGGTCATAAAAATCGAGTCATGTTGAACAACCGACGTGGTCAGTGGGTTGCTTGGCAGCTATGTGTGGATAAATACGCCAGAGTAGCGGTTAAGTGTAAACGTTCTAATCCGGGTGATTGGAGAGGGACCGGTCGGTTTCGAGTAAGGTCAAACAGGAAGTATGGGAAAATTGCATTTTAAGTGACAATTTAATGTGATCCAATGGACCATATAGTGGCTACCAGCTTCTGCTAATAAACGCTTTGGTACCGTCATTCGCATTAATCAGTATATGGATTTATTCCGACGAAACATCTTCCTATTTCTTGCAATCATGCGTTTGATAACCACAACCTCCATACGCCAATGCTTAGTTATTGATACAACACAAAAGGTCCAATTATTAAATTCAGCACACTTTGTTCCATGTCTTGGCACACTTCGGGCTTCATTGATGAACAGTGATATTCCGAGCTCCGGTAAACGACTTCGATCATAAAAGATCATTAATAATTCCATATGTGAAGAACTTACAAGCTAATTAGTAAATTTCGTTTGGTCATCAAGTTTGCCAACACGGAAAGAGGACTGCAACCTGAACCTTAACAATGGACGTATTGTGAATCAAACACACTGAAGGCTTTGAAGCATAGCAGACTGACCGAAACCGAAAGTCGTCTTACATTTGAAACAGACAAAAGAAATGATGCCATCCAGTATGTGAAGACAGTCACACAAATCGATATATTACTGCATGTAAACAGACAATACTCACTTTCTAAGCATACTTATACAAAAACATGTCAACAACAAAATGATGTTTATGTCTCCAGAAAGTGCGGATAATTTTCAAGCAAAATTACGTATTCATGGTAAACAAGATGAAGGATGTATGGTTTGGATGTAAATACTATCAATAAAAATGTACTAATTTGAGTCTTCTGTTGCAAAACGGTACCATCCATATGGTGTGCGAGTCACCATACACCACGATTTGGCTCGAGGGATGACACTGGGGGTAATGTAGATGTCCTCAGCCGGGGAAACGTATCGGTTTCATAAAACGGGGAACACCGCAGACGAATTAAATTCCTAGTTTTGGATAAAGCTTAATCGCTTACCTCGACGCTTCAGAAAGGTCGAAGTGACAAAGAAGAAATGTCATTATTCACAACTTTATAAGAACTAGAAAATAGTACTGTTATCAAAAAATGTCAACAGTGCGTAGTTAAAATTTTTAAATTTCTGTGATGGTATCCTTGAAAGAGGCGACACTGATTTTCATAGGCATCTGTTCCGTTTACATGAAACTCTGACTAAACTATAGAAAGTTTGTTCACAACAGAATGTCAACTGGTTGAATTATGGATTCAGGACTGATCCGGGTTGTTGAGCCAATCTGCTGAAAAAAGTTTCCTTAAAACTCTATAGATTGAGTATACGTGATGCCATCAAACAATTGTACGTCTGAGCAAGTGAACATACCATACCAGATCTTCCTTGCATGTTTGTAAACTCCTTGTGACTTTGAACAAAGCGGGTTATCGTTCAAATGGAATGAACCCTTTCCAATAAGCTCAGGCTACAGTGAAAGCGATGATATGTCAACCCGGTTTCAGTTAGTTGACTGAGACTTTGACTTTGACTGCCGTGTCTATCATATTCTTCTGCACAGTGCGTTCAAAAACAATTCGTGTTGACGCTAAGGCTATCCCGGTAATCGACATTTCCACAAGTCTGATTTCCATTTTTGTATACGCCTGTCTAATTCCTTAAGCCAAGAATTCCATCCTGTGGAATTTTGACTCGTTTAACATTAAACGCCTGTGTGATCACAAAGTGCGAAATGTTATACAGGAGAAAATCATATGACTTGTGTCCTCTCACTGTTTCATTTAAAAAGTTTGTCACCATATGTAACCCTACATTACTATTTTTGTTATGACACGATTTATACAGGAAAAATCGGTGACCAGTGGAAACCACAAAAAGCTGAAAATGCAACGTTAGGAAGAAAACTGAAAGGTATGGGAGGTGCACCTGTCCGTAAAAGCTACCACAACAGTCGCTGCAGTTCGATGATGTGCCACGAATAGTCAATCGGGACTGTTTCTAAAACTGACTAGCTTGATTCGATCACTCCATAATTGGTTTTTGTCCTACGTCAGGAAAGCAACAAACATTTTGTGAATATGTACTCCTTAGTGGTAGGTGTTTTATATAGACCTTACAACTAAACACTTTTCTTCTCATCATTATCGGTTGGTATTATTTACGTGCATCAACTCTGTGTGAGAAAACGGTTCACGAACATTACAGCTTTAAAGCTAGTACAGGTTTTTGTCTCAAGGTTTTTGGTTGTAAGAAGACCGAGCTTTACCTGGAGTAGGTGTAGATCAATAATTTGATATTCACGTAATACCAGTTCGACCTAAATGGGTTTGATGTTAACGGGTGCTTCATAAATATGTGGCGTTCACAGCAAGTAAACTGCACCGCTTACATGAATATCTACTAAAATCTCTACGTTTGTAGAATTGTACAGTGAAAAACTTTCATGCAAATGTAAGATACCAAAATTCTACACCCGATTGTTTTTTGGTTGAATTGTTCACGAAATGGCAATCTAACTAACCGACAAAAAGCACCTCAATATTTCAATACGGACGCAGTGATGGATTTAACCTTGTGTGATAATTTACACTTCGTCTTCCAAACACAAACGTAGCAATGTCAACGCAAAACGAAACAAACTGTTCCGTTTGCAACGACACATGTCTAAAATAAACTATTTATGTGCTACCTTATCACGGTTAAATGGAACTCTAATTGTTTAAACAGCTTAACAATTGTCAATGTGTTTAGTTTAGACTTTCATGTGTTAAACTTGAAACTAAACAAATGTTAAGAAATCGTAAACAACCGGCAAGACGATGAATGACAAGTACACATGCATGGTTAAAGTGCCATTGTGTCTTTATATCAGCGCTTCTAGAGTTACCTTTCGCAAATTGTAGAATACATGTGATCGCTAAAGCAAGCCAGTTCGTGGCCGAGTTGGGGTAAGTAAAAGGAGTTCTCGTATATGACAGACACCAACTGGAGTTCGACAAGTACAAATTGAAGCAAACGAAGCGCTTCCTTGTTTAACGGTTAATCGTCTAACCGTATCTACATTTTCTTGTCACTCAAAGGTAACAAACTTGTAAGTCTAATGGAGAGTGGTTTCAGTGCTACGATCACATAACTTACCAGTGACTTGAGGCAATCAATGCGTTCTGTTCACACAGAGGAAGAATCCGAGCTTCCACTCGCCAGCTCAAACATCTTGTACGATTTTGATTACGTCTACAGTTTCAAGCAGTTGGCGGAACATTGAAGCCGCCCAAAACACGAGTGTAGCAACACTTGGTCAAATCTCTCACTAAGTTATAGATATGCCACGCCAGGAGTGTCGTAACGAAGCATTTCTGAGGTATCACACATACAACGGAATTAGCCTGATTTTCGATCAGAAAACATCACAAGGTTGAAGTTTTGTTAACCTATTGCTCTAATTCCAAAATTTACATAGACAAACGGCTGGTAATCCATCTCGCGTTTCTTCCACCTCATCTTCTTAGCATCCACTTTTCACCCCACATATCTGGAATTTGTTCGTAAACAAGACTTTGATCGTAAACTCAATATTTTTTGTTGACTTATATACAAAGCCGTCTAATTCTACCGACCTGTTTGCACTAATCACCTTTATTGCTTTCTCTCTGTAACTGCTTTCCTTTTTACCTCCAATTACTGTTTGAACAAGGCTCTCATCTCACAATATTACTACAGTCGCACCACTTGGGAAGTTGAAACGGTACCACATTCTATGATGTGCCATATTTCGAGGTTCTGGTCGAAGTGTTCACTGACAGAAATTCTATAAACAGATGACAATTGTGGGGTGACGTTAGATGGAGCTGTACCTTGACGAAATACGCAGTGTTTTTGGAGTAAAACATTTATCCAAATACAAGTGGGGTCTTCGTATGTAACATCAGTTGCGTGCAGTACCCTGTAAAATGTTCTCAGAAACGGTGTGCCCCAATTCTTTTGTATATTTCCAACATTACACACGGTTAAAATGTAGTCTTCATTTTTGTGGATATTTGACAGAAGTGAATGTTTTCCATTTCTGACAGACTGGAATTAGTAAAAGCGGTTCTCGGAGCAAAAACTTTGACGTTTTTATATTTTTCCAGTGTTTTCCTGTTTCGTCAATTATTAGTCGGCATATATTTCTCCGGCTGTTTACTGTTTTTTTTCAAGGAATGGACAAAAAAAGAGCGTTGAAAAATTTCCTTATTGTATGTCGTCTCAGACTATATGTAGAATGAGATAGGAAAGTGGGAAAGATAGGCACTTTTTAAAACTTGCAACATTTCAAGGATACACCATCAGGCAAACAAGACTGCAACAACGAAACAACAAGTGCTAAACCAAGTTTAGTAAACCACACTGTTCAACAACTCCTCCGTTACCAGCTTTGAAGAAGACGATCCATAGATCAGACTCCAAGTAATGTTCAACTTTCAAGCATGTTGACGTAGCCGAATGTGACTAATGAAAAAAGCATAAACAACCAGATTGAAATCTATCAAAAATCTGACATGTTCTTGAAATTTGCTTGCCCTCATTACTTCATAAACCTCATTCCAATCACATCTGTTCGAGGTGTTCAATCAAGTACAAATCCGTCAATGGGTTTTCGGTCAGAGAAAGTATACAACGAAGCATTAGGCCCTGTTGCTTACATTAATCAAAGTGACGTGTTCATATAAACAGATAAACTTGGTTTTACTGAATGATAAACCAGATATCTGTGAAGTCTGCGAATATGTGGACTGCATACGAAGAACCGTTGCTAATGCGACCACCATTCATACAAAGTTATACAACATTGACAATATAAGTTTTGTCACGTTTACAGTTATGATATTCTAGCTCAATCACTGCGGATCATAGTTACCTGTCTTTTCGTCGAATACCAACAGCAGTGTTGCTAGCGGCGTAACGCACGGCAGCTCTGTGCAATCACACTATATCCAGCATTCTTCACAGATGTCAACGAAGATTTCTGTATAATATAATCTCACGTTACATCCACAAATGTTTTTTAGCGTTTGTCTATGTCATCTAACATGCATTTTCAGTGACAAGTGACACTAGTGTATAAGGTTTCAACCGTAACAACTGTATACAATATTTTTTGATCAGAAAATCCAAGTCGGTGTGCCAAAGTGCGTTTATGCACAACCCAGTAATTGTCAACATAGACGTACTGTCCTTTAGATGACAAAATAAAAATTGCATCCATCTTTTGTAATCGTTACTGACCTAAACTCCTCTCTTCATTGTATAATATAATATCGAATTTTCTGTCAGTGCCAAATTAGTAAAGAATAGGGTCTCGGTTACTCGTTACAGAAATGCACATTGTTGTTTTTACTGCATCCCAATCACATTTAAATGCGACATATTGAGATTTGTTTCACCAGCACAGTAGTTAGTCCAAAATTTTGCACAATGTGCCGTCAGAAGTTGAACATGCAGCCTTCCAAACCTCATATTATCGTTTGACATCAAACTAGTAGGTGTCTGGTAGAGTATCTTGGTACTTAGTCAGTAAGTGTTGGAAACCAGCTACACTTCTTTCCTTTAAGCCCAATGTTTCAGCGGAGGAATCCAAACAATCTAAAGTAAATAGTTTTAGTGTAAATTAAGGGTGTTTCTGCCTAACAGGAAAACATCAGTAAAATTGTATAATATAACATAGTATGCATCCGAAACTTCAGAAGTGTTACATTTGAGCTTCTGAGCTGGTACTAGAGACCTCGTTAACCTTGCTTACATGAAAGTCATCACAAATCAATAGTATCATGGGAATATTGCACAAGTGCAACAGGGCAACTAGAACCTTGGTGCACAATTAAGATCAGCGACTGGTTAAAGACAGTTGAGTAACAAAAGAATGTCAACAAGGCTTGCAGATAAATGTAAGAACAATGGATTTTATCCGACTTTCTCATAAATGCCATCTGGATGGACGAAAGTTTCTTTCATTGATAGCCGGGATGGAAGTAAACAGCTCATGATGAGCCAGGCCGACCTCCTTGATGAACAAGTAAACCTGGAGTAGGTAATTGCCTAGATCCTGCTAGACTTAACAAAGCAGGTGAATAAGGATGAGGTAAATGCACAAATCCAGGGGGCCAGTCAACAGAATTCGAACAAATTCACAGGCAAGTCGTGAGTACCGAAAATAAATTTAACTTACCCAAAAAACCACGCATATTAATTGTAGGATTTCAGCTTTTTCAAGATAATGTGGTCGGAATGTACTCAGAATCCCCATCGCCACATAAATTAAACAGACCTCACTAATGATTCAGGATATATCAGCACTGGATGAATACTTCTGCTTGGAATAATCGTAAACGTGGTTGCAGGTTTTCTGAAATTCATTATGTTGTCAAGCTGATAATATGTGAAACTTTTTCTCAAATGAATACAAATTTGTATATGGGCCAAGAAGTTTTCAAGGTAGAGTTAAGTTGTCACGTGAATACTTCCGCCGTATTCATTATCAATCAATGAAATGTGACAACAATAGATTGCGTTTATATGTTGCTTACTTTGAAACATTGTTTGACTTTGGCATTATTTCACAGAACTGATTAATGCTGAAGTGATTTTATAAGTCATTCTGGTCTCCGTTTTTCTATTTCAAATATAATCAGCAGAGAAGATTATATAGCAATGAAGGTTATGTTGAAATGTTAGTTATGTCTAATCCATACTGTTCACTGTCCCAGTCTATTCATGTATGCACCGGCCATGTTTGACGTTTCACTTGCGTGACAAACGGACTTAAATTGTTAGGCATGCTAAACTGGTACACTACAATTACATAAAATCTGTCACGAAGCTCCGGCACAGTGTCTCTGGTAGTCAACAAGGTATTGGTGTATTTTCCAGCAGCAAATATCATCTAAGTTTCACAGAGTTGACATTATTAGACTTCGTTAGATAACTACAGTAATTAGTAGGCTTGAATCGGCAAGCATTCCAAACATTTCATCAACTGATCCTCATTTGTAACACCGGGACATAAACTTGCACAGTCACTGGGTCAACTATCTAATTGCTAGTCAAAACCTCAGTGATATAACAGCCACCACACAAGTAATACTTGACCTAGCCTCATATGAAAGTTGTACGTAACAATATTGATAGCTGTGACTTTGAAACCAATGAAAATATTAATAATCGGAGGGTCAGCGCATATTCTGAAGTGAAAACACCAACAGGTCTAAGCAAACGTTCTAAGTCATTTTCCCATATTTCACCAAAAGTACCGTATCCCTCTATTCGTCAGTCTGGATAATGGTGACTAGGAAGATATTAAAGTTGACATGGAAGCTTCGAGAAGGCCTCAACCTATGTAGAGCTTTGGTAACCACGCAAATTTATAACTGCATGTTGAAGTGTACTTTGTTTTAACATTCAAACGCACTCTCTGAATTCAGTCAGCAAATTTTGAACTAACTGTGAATTCTAGCTGACAGTGCACAAAGAAACCAAAAAGCTACTTATATAAAGCACATCACTAGTAATTCATAAGTGACTGATTCTTAGACTACTACAAAGTAGTCATTGATACAAGATGAACGTAAGCTAAATTTACTTGCAGTTTTCGCGGATGAACAGACCACTACATCATCAAACAGGACTTTCGCGAATGTGTTAACACTCCCTATTGCTGACTAGAATTTGCACATAAAAATACCGTACAGTTATCTGACTGAATGGTCAGAAGATTGATAACTGTAATTGAAACAACCACTACTACATCACCTGTTGATGCAGTCGAGTAGTCTGATCTATACACACTATGAATTGTGACTGAACGTTTAGTTGACTAGCATACAGCATGAAGCCACTGGCGCCCTAATGAACACTCGCCGAGGTTCGAGTGGACAAATTTTCAGAGAAGGACGCTTTTGAAGAATGGTGTGGTTCATTTCGCAGTGCAACCGTCAGACAGGTTTTTAACTGCTGGTTTTGCTAACCCATTTTCCGACTATATTAAGAACACCATAACGAATTAGTAATTTAATTATTATTAATATATATCAAGATCACACTTAAAATTGTAACCGCAAAAGTTTTGATACATATTTTGTTTTTCCGTCAATTAACTCCCATAAACTAAGTACTCCCATATTAAATACACCTATCCAGAATGTCTGTTTGATGAGTTCGAACAAGAAAGAATCCGGTCATTGAGTGCCGATTTGAGAGTTAGCATTAAGAAGTCTTGGATACACTTATGCACCTCTTACACTTGGATTCAAGCTAACCTGCAAACTTATGGAATTAGTAACTTTGACTGGTGTTTATCTACATCGAACTATCAACAACGATACAGAGCCATCAATTATACTTAATCAGTCTTACTCATGTGAAAAGACGATGCATTGTGGAATGTTCTTGACTGTGTATAATGGTGGACTTTATTTCTTGGTTTCAGAGACACCATTAACTTAGCCATCTGCGCAATATGAGCTACTTTCAACCAGCTGAAACAAATTTATCACATAACGGCCTAAGTTTGTGAAAGTATGCTAAAGAGTTAGAAACATGCGCTTTTAAATATCAATGAAATTAGTACAAAGAGAATGCCAAAGCTCACTTTTGGTGATTTTCCGAATGCCAGCTATCTCTCTCTCTCTTCCTGAATACACTTTTCAGTTTTTCAACAGAAAGAGTGATTCAACTGATTGTTAGCACACCACAGTCATGTGATTTAGTCATTCTGGATTCAGCCCACGCATAGCTTATCATGACTGCTGATACAGAGAGTCCATCACATAAACTCACTTTACCCATAGGAACAAAAACGCCATCAAAAGCAACCACATTCACTTAGCTGTTTACGATACACTCAGTTTGAGGTCGTTAGACAGACAGGTATTTATAAAACCTATTGGAAAATCCTAGTTACACCAACATGTGAAAGTATTCTCTGAATGTCCCCTGACCCACAAATTCGCTCAACTTTACAGTCTAAAAGTATTAATGCACAAAAACTTCACAATGTTTTTGATTGTGTATGTCCTAATTTATCAAACAACCCAACATGCGGATTTCTTATACCATACCATTCAATCTATTATGTGATTTTAACATATACTGCACATCTTTTGATACGCACAACTCGTATCCATCAACTTCTTCTCACTCCTTTTAGTTGGGTGAACGGAGCTGCTTGATAGCTTAGCGGGAGTGCGTACAATTGTGGCCTACCTTAAATAAGTCAGCGGAACTAATGCCAGATCCGACATTCCCCCAACGAGCAGTTCGTGGGGTTATTTTGCAGTCATCGTCGTGAAGTGGTTAACGAACTGCTAGTCAATACTGACATTCCCTAGTTTGCGAACAAATGCTACACATTCATTCAGCCGTTTTTCCTGGATATTATCATTGTAAAATTGCAGTGAACTTTCCACTTTTTGTCACTACATTCCACGTATGGTAGAAGTGAATCACAAGTGTTTCATACTCACTCGGTCTTAGACAACCTAAAGGCTTCTTCCGGTCTCACTGAGTAGTTCAACGTTTATCATCCCCTTAACCAATACCATTGCAAATGAATGAATTCACTGGAAGTTCATCAAATGTCTTCTGTCATACAAACTCCTATCACAGCTTAAGATAGTGACTAAACTCACTTTAATGAGACATAAATCCAAACACTCGTGAATCCATCTTTTCCCTGTGTAATTTCCGATTTTATTCCTGGTGATTATGGCATGAATAGGTTCTACCTGCAAGTAAATTTGGCGAACCGTTATCTGGAAGACTCCAGGAAGACATCGAACTACTTAATAGACTCTATCATTTGAGTGTTACGGTTTCTTCGCTAGTTCACGGCGCGTTCGTTTGCACGCGTAAGTGAATAAGGTTATAAGGAATTTAAGCAAAATCAGCAAGTCGTTATAGGGACGAAACAGTGAGGTACATAAGACGCCTTCAAGTGATATGGTTGTTCCTTTGGACCATACCAGTTTCTCCAATCCCTCAGTATATTTGGTGATTCGTATACCGCATTGTCTGCTACGCTGTGGCCTTGGTGGGAAGATTCAGTCATCGTGAGAGTTTGTGTTGGTGAGGTTTCTGATAACTGTTCAAAATGGTCCACGTGAATCTTGTCATTATAAACGTTCTTTAAGATTATTAACTCATGAACCTATGGTTCTAACAATTCATAGCCATAGACGAACCGATAGCACACAAAATGCACCCGAAAGCAAAATTTATGAAAAAGGCCAAAGAATAAGTAAATATTGTAAGCAAGGAGCCTGAAGAAAGTTAAACGTTAGGTTAAAATAAGTAAACAAATAGTTTACGTCACCCTTTACTCTTGTTATTTTCTCGACTGGCTTACGAAAATAGTCAATACACATACATATCAGACAAACAGAATTTACCAAGGCCTCATTTAGATGCAACTGCTTAGGAAGCTGAATGTCCTTTAGGCGTGTCATTTACGATCACCCCGAGTGGGCGATACCGACAAAGTAACAGAGCAAATTAGTTAATCAGTGACTGGAGTAAAGTGCTAATCAGATCAACGGTTTACAATGCGCTGCAGACTAGAGTTGTGTGGCATCGAATTTATAACACGGTATCTCATAAGAATTGACGACTAAACACATTCAGTGCAAACGATCAAAAAAATGTTCCTTGGAAGAGTTGCCCTCGTTTGTTGACAACAGACCCTTCTAACGAGAATACAAGCTAGCCAAACAAATTTGCGGATATCCACCGATTGAATTCTTCCTCTGAAGATGCTATGGTATTTGTAATCTTCAAGAACTAGACCGCTTCCGCTGGTATTTATGCGGGAATTTTATGCATAATGCGACCGGAATGTTACTCCCGATAGTGGGTGATGATTTTCACTTTGACTGTTCAAAAATGTCGCGCCTGAGTTTCAAATAGATGGAGAATTAGGTTGCACCACATCTGTCCAAAGCGTTTGACCGGTTCATGCTTTTAAACAGCATACCTTTGAATGACGCCGGTTTTAACATTCATGTGAAACTGATATTCAGCTGCTGCGCGAAATGGAAATTACTGATATGTTCCAGCTCCGTAATCATATTTTCACTGTTCTCATAGTTCTTCGGAAGCCAGCATCCGTTCAGTAAGTATTGGATGAATTTCGAAACGATTAGTCTAATGATGGGTGATTTGAATGTCATCAGTATTTGTTCCTTCAAACCCTTTAGTTAGAGCACATACCTTCTTAAGCTTTGTCTTTGCATAGCAATAAATGAACGTTTACACTTCCCCCTCATTTTACTATTCTTTTTTTGAACAAATTCACGTAAACACACGCTGTCTGAACACGAGTCTTGCAACATGGATTATCAGATTGGATAAATTTACTGCCAAATTTTGTTATTAGGTCTTACTCCTGCTCCATCTGCACTAGTGTGATGAGGGTGAACAATCGCAGTGAACTGTTTTTGGGTAGTCAGACGGACGCGGACATTTGTAGGTTAAAGTGACCGGAAGAACAAATATGAGTTCACATCTACAAGAAATGTTGTTTACGTGCATGTACTTGTCAATGGTAACTGTGACTATCCAGAATTATGGTTACTTGTGAATGAGTGTTTGTGTTTGTTGCGTGATTGAAATATATGCCACTCGATTAGGTCTTCGGAATAAACACTCCTTGTGCCAATTGTCTTTTTGAAATACAGTGAAAACATACCACTTTGAAGGTAGCAAATGCAGATTAAAGATTAAAACCAAAAACAAGTCTCTGCACTACCTTTTTGATTTGCAGTTGCCTTCCCCACATTCCTAAGCTGTTATCACAACCGTTTTCTCAGTCACCTTGGTCGAGTTAAAACAGTCACGGCTGACTAGTTTGACTGACAACAGGGGCGATGCAAAGCAATGGAAAAGAATCCTGACTCCAGGTTAGTTAAAACTGCAATGACAAACTGAGCGGAAGTAAAAGTAATAATTTAAATTTATGAAGGCTTTTGAACCATTTTTCAGATAGGTCGCTCAAAATTATCAGTGTCGAGCTCCTAATATTTGATCTTATCCTTAATTTGTAACAAAGCATTAATAATTTCTTCCTATCACGAAATGTCTGTCATTTACATCAAGAGACTTTTTCATCTTGATGCGGTATCGCCAACTTTCGAAAACAGTTCATAATCTATGTTAGACTGAGTATCTCCAATGAAATCTGGAAGCACGATCCACTCCAAACGTAAAAGTGTCCCGTATTCGTCAATTCATTTGAAATGACTTCAATGTGAGTACTCATCAGTCAAGGAATACTAAGAGAAGAACTTTGTGTGTTTAGCTTGTATGAACTATCTGTAATGATGCTTTTATCAAAGTCTCTAACATTATAAATTCTCCGTAAAGTGGGAATTATCCTGTCCGTACCGTTTTCTTTACGTCTAAATTTCCCACATCAGGTCGCTATAAAAGTTAGCCTACTGGCGTATTTGACGGAACAATCGTAAAGGTTGCGAAGTATTATTCCAATAATTTCCCGCTTTAAGTAGCATGTCAAAGAATAATTATGTTCTAATTAGTATAGTGACCGTGTATATTTAGCCAGTCTGACAACTGTTACACTCACGGAGTTGAAGAAAACCTCATTGAGCTTTTTAACTGTCTAACGGATAGCTCTGCCAAGGGATCACTCACATCCGTTTTCTGGTTACATAGACACCGTAGTTTGTCTGTTTGGTTACTGACTTATTTAATGAAGTTTTTTAATTGTATCCGTCTTCCAGTGTAAATCTTTTGATTCTGAGACTGTGTATTTTTGACATGAGAGTAATAAGATGGACAAAATTGGCTGGACTGAAGAGTTTTTATGTTGTTTTCAGTGATATTCATTGAAATAATTTTGATTTGCCCCGGAATTTGCAGATACATACATATGTTTGAAACAACCATTTCCCGTTGAAAATTTGAATACAGCAGACAAAAGTCTAACAATACAAGATTTTTGCTCAAGCAGATTTTGCTGCAGCTCTACTGGTGTTTACTGCAATCACCAAAAAGTCAATAGGTTTACAACTGACGTTCAAGTTAGACAATGTGTCGAATAGTTGAACAACGCCTAACGTCAGCTGTCGTTCGCACGTTCTTTGTCGTGAAACCAGTGATCGTGTACAGAACAGTCCGAGTTCCCATGCCCCCCGTTAAGCTACCGACGTCTCAGTTCGCCAAATCAAACGTAATCTATGAATACAAATGTGGATGCGGAGCACCCTATGTTGGCAGAACTGAGCACCAGCTTGGAACCAAAGTCACCGAACACTTACCGCAATGGGTTCAACAAACGGTCATACAATCAGGCAACTCCCAGAAGGAGCCAGCGTCATCGATTGCCAAGCATCACTTGATGACGCAACACGTGATTGACTCATCAAAGTCATTTCGTCTTCTGTTCTCGACTCAAAACAAACGTTTGCTACGATATTTCGACAACATTGCAATCAGACACCGTCACTTCATTTTGTGTGTACAGAAAGAACTGTTTGTGCCGATGATGCTGCCGTGGTAGCAGGTGAACTGGTTTCGAACTTTGACCTTCTGTAATTATCATGTGGTTTGAGATTTTGTACTCGTTTGCAGTAAACACCAGTAAGATGCAGCGAAATCTGCTCGAGCATAAATCGTGTAGTTAGTCTTCTGTCTGCTCTACTCAAACATACATAGTGAAGTTATATATATATATATATATATATATATATATATATAACATCAATGCACTGAAATATTCAGCTTAGTTACAGTTTTAGGCATTCCTCTTGTTTTATTACACCAAAATCATATTTAGCCATATCCGTTATATAGTGTCGAATTAAACAGCTGTATCCTACTTATAAATACAGGATAACATCGCCTATCTATAAACTTGTTGTGAATTTACAAACTATTTAAACACTGTATGTTATTTCATCTCATGAAAATTCCAATAGTACAATTCAAAATCTGGGGCAAAACAATGTGATGTCTGTCAATAAACCTACTTCTGGTTACTGTCGTTTAATTACAGTGTTGAAAAAGATATGCACAATCGAGTTTGAGAGAAAAAAACACCCGAATTGCTCAGTTCAGGGTGTTGTTACTAAGGCATCGAAACTGGCTCTAGGGTTGATCGGAGTCAGTAACTCAGTTTCTGTATTGCTGGAGTCATCACAAACTACAAGTAGAAAAGACGACTTGAAAAGAAATGTCTACCCCTTAATATAAATGGGGGAAATGATCGTCTTCCAATAAACGAGTCGGTTTTTATCAAATTGTAAGCAGATATCAATAACAGAACCAATTGTAGATTCATCTTATCATACTAAATTAAAAGAAAAATCATATTTTACCAAACCCGAATCTTACTCACTCAAATATGATTGTGAACAACTTCGGAACGCCAAGTTTGCTACTGATAAGCCCAAACATTTACTTCTAAATAGAAGTTAACCTATAGCCTGAACATCGAGAATTTCTTTCAGACAATTTGAGTTTGAAGTTGCCAACGTAAAGATGGTTACGCAATCTCCCATCGCTTTCTTTCCAAATCTTCGCATACAAATGTACTTGTGAGCCGCCTTTGATGTAGCAGGTTGTATTCTTGCTTTGAACTTTTTATATCTTCAATGTAGTTGTTATAAACTGGGGTAAATTGGCCACATGTTGAATGTCCGCTGAAGCTGAAGCATTTCATGCTTTATGTGAACAAAATTTCAACTAATTTTGGTTCTTTTACACGGCCACTGAGTGCTTTTTAATTTTGAACATCTCAGTAATAATTAGCTAACTAACAACATTGATTTTGATGAGCTCAAAGTCTGGTAGCTATGTCGCAGGTGACTTTTGCATGGCTTCACCTTCGTGCTTTCAGTTAAGGGAACATCGGCTATGATACTTCAGTAGTAGAAACTTGTGCAGTTCCTACGTGTGATAGGTCGCCTGAAACAATTGATGGCGAAATACTTTTCAGTGAGTCCAGCTATCTTGAAAAAGGACGGATGTTGAAAATCCAAGACTTTGACGAAACCCCATCAGTCGACGACAGAACAGAAACTGTCCCCCAGTCGAGCTGAAATTCTGGCGCAGACATTCCCGGAACAAATGCGCTGAGGTTAATCCCTATGAGTACTTGAAATTCAGCGTCGTATATTTTTGAGTCTGGGACGGAGAATTACGTTTCACAAAGTGCAGATGACATGAACGACGTGAAAATTCTAGACATTTACCAGCAAACCGACGATCAGCAAACGCTAAACCATTTTCTAAGACATCGAAATTTCTCATTAGTATAACCGTCAAAATTGCTCGCAATTTTGTTGCATTACTACCTCTGTATAGCCCCCAAGCCACAATTTTTAAAACTAATATCAAAATTCTGATTTGTGGTGAACAGTACCCCATGTAAAATTCACAGTCATTACAATATAATTGTATTACAAAAGAACCTGGAAACATGGTGAATGGATTTTCTGGTTAAAAGATATGTTCCATGATTGCCTGTTCGTACAAAAACCGGCAGGTGTGTCCTTCTCACTTGAATCGAAATTCAGAAATTTATTCCAATTATTTTACTATTGCCCATTATCTTTTTGGTTAGATTCGTCGTCGGCTATTCTACCATATAGAATGAATGCTGCGGTGCAACGTTTTAATGGGATTATGTTACATCGAGATGTGTCGGATCGTCGCCTTGGTTACCTGCTCAGTAAGTTGACACAAAACCGAGTAATGACTATTAATGTCTTCCCGGGAAGAGACCTGGCAACACCGTTTATTGGAACGATGAGACAAAGTTAACTCACAGATGCTCTAAATTTATGGGACATAACGATTACCATAGATGGCCGACAGACAGAGCGAATCAAACTAAACAGTCATATATGAAAGTCAGGAAATCGGTGCAAATCACGTTACAGGGGACATCAGAAAAAAACGCAAGGAATCACAGTCCCGATAGCTCACAGACGCTCCACCGCACACCTGCAATCTGACTGGCTGAGTCGATCCACACCACCACCAATGACCATACCATTCGAGCTGGGTCGGCCGATCGATGTTGCGTGACGCGTCCTGGCTGTTTCGTAAGGAAATGCGCCTCTTTACAAAATGGTGTTATTCATAGGCTGCATAGGAAGTCTCACAATACAGGTCTTTTTGTTTTGTATTGTTGGGATGACGGGAATATTATTAAAACACGTTGCGAGTGATTATACAAATTGCTCGTTCGGTTAATGGAATTCAATCTAATCTTACCGTAAGCTGTCGAGCACGTTGATCAACATTCTTTGTCCGAACTGCTTTACGAATCAACAGAACCCTAGTAGCATACTACCCTAAATAAAGTTATAGTCAAATGGGGGTCAACAAGGCTGGGTGTGGCTCATAAAGATTGAACGATGTGTGCTAATCAGGTAGTAGCTTAGTAGAAAACGTTCACGTTATTTTCGAGCGCAAATTTGAAAATTTATCTCAACTTATTTTTGCATCTAAGACGGTTGCTTGTTTAGTTTTTACTTTGACTGAAAGTAACCAGTTGTGGCCTTGAGGGCCATTATTTCGAGAGGTGGTGTTTTCCTCTTTCTATGTTTGGTTGCCCTAAACTCAGATGGTTGACACACAAGTTTAGACCACACAAAATGTTTATGCCATCCAAGCTGTGCTTTGTAATCAAGCATCTCTATGGGATCATGAAGAAGAATGCCCCAACATATACAACACTGAGGATAGGTTTTCACGTATGTTGCGACTGAATAGTTCGCATGAATAGTGTAATACCAAGGTTGAAGCAGGACATGCTTGTGATGCATCTATAAAAAATGGACCATCCACAGGGAGCAAACGCACATCCATTGGTTAGTTCTTTATTAGAAAATTCATGTAATCATTCTCACATTTAGTTTTTGAGAAACGGATGTAGTCCTGTACAGTTCATAAGATCGAGCACGATATTCACAAGCAGTTCATGGAAACAGTTGACCCGTAACGTGTAGACGGAGACTTTCTAAAACACTCTGTCAAGATTTCCCTCATTTGCCAGAAGATCCGCGAAGATGTTCAGAAAATCCGTTGTTGATGGCTCGTACACTCACTTTGCACTGAAGCTGTCATTTGGGACGCAACTGAGCGGCTATGTATGCAGTAACCTTGGTGCAGTCTTCGTGCAAATAAACGTTGGCGGAATGTACTTTTACAACTCATCAAGATTGCAACCGTAATCAATCCTAGGAATAATTAGTTGGTCCTTAGTCAGCCAGGTTTTCGTTATAAGATCGTATCGTGTTAATGTAATACCTACAAGCGTCAATTCATAACTACCAGAAATGAAAGATGCACTAAGAAATGTACTGCAGCTGCTGCATGGTAACAATCATATCTTTGCAAAGATTGACAACGTCTTTCGCGACGCACCTGCCACTGCGTTTGTAAAGCCAACTAAAAGGCAAGCCGGATATTTCGGCGGGGACCATTGCTTGCAAAAGAGAGAGATCCTGCTGACATTTCCTGCGTTTGACGTCGCTGTACGCTCAGATGCAACGTTTCATACCCGGCTGCATGCATCACGGAGTTCGACATTCGAAAGTTTGCCAGTTGATATGATTGCGGCATTCCCAATGGATAATGTGCACTTTGCATGTTTGGGAGTAATGAGGGAATTGCGTTGTGTGTGGATTTGCAGCCTATGCCAACTCAATGTAGAAGTGTGTTTCAGGGATTGTATGGAAATGTGTCCAACAAAGCACACTCTTTATTGTCCAACACGCTAGTTCACATGTCGCACGCACACTCGCGATTTTGAATCACAATTCCAGTCCGCAACACCTCCAGGTTTCCGCTCACACTTCGTGTGCACTCCTGCCCGGTTTATGTGTGTGTTCGGCGCCTTGTATCCAGAGGTTTTCCGCTTACCGAAGGTTCGTCCGGTCGCTCGTGTTGTCCGCCATCTATCCTCTATGGGCTTTGATTGTACTTCACGACCTTGTCGAGATGCTCCTCTGAGTGTTGGAACAATTGCACCTCCGATTTGGACGTCCATCCTATTTTGCCTGCCATGTCTTGCCCGTTGGTCCGATCCGGTCGAGCGATGAATAGTCCGATCGCTTCCTTTGTCCGTCTTCCGATTGTTGACGGTTTGTGTACGTGCATCCCCCTGCGTTGAGATATTCCATGAGTGTTGGAATACTTGCATCTCCAGCCTGACAATCCACCACAGAACGTATAGAGAGTAAATGAAGGGATTTTCGAATACACAAAAAGCTGGCCCACCGACTCCAGACGCGTTTGCCGGAGACATAATGGTCTGAAACGATTAGGGTAGCAGCTTCCAAACAAATTATGCTGTACCTTGAACCAGTGGTTTTTAATGGCATACCTGATGAGAGGAAGTATCATAACTACTTTGAGTTTTCAGGAGCAAAATACGTTTCCAGTCATCCCAATGTGTACCGAGGCCATGAGAACGCAGCTCGCGAACTAGCCGTGATTTCCATCTAGTATGTCGCCTCACTTTTTGGAAAAGGCGAAGTCGTCTATGAATTTCGCGTACATGGTCCCCTTAATATATTTATCCCGCTGCTAATACGAGTCTTTTGTTGATTTTGTTAAGGTTTGTTGCATTATTTTGAGATTGCTTTGCCTTGTTGGATCGGTGTTGAAGGGTGGTCCTTTCTTTCATTATTTTTCTAAGAACAAACAGTACCAACCATTTTTATTCTCACACCAACTACTATAACCGTTTCTTTCATTCTTATTCAGTCTGACCCCTGTGCATTTATAAATGTCATATTTTGACATTCTTCTTCCGTATTCTTTCTCGAGTAGCTTATATTTCTTACCATTTCTCGATACGCGAACAGTCAGTTTGCTCCAGCCCAACCAATTACCATTTGCTTGAGTGAACTCAATTCCGTTTTATCGTCCCCCATTACTGAGCGACGCCTGGTTGTCAGAGTTGTTGTACCGGCACATTCTTCGTTTGATTTGCGAGGATATTTCACATTCGAGGTGTGATATTTAATTTTCATGTACATTGATTCAATTAGTACCGTATTAAATCCAGTTTTCACAAGCATCTTCTCATTAACCGTTTCGAAGATAGATTATTTTCTTTGGCGTTGGATATTGAGAAAGGCATTTTTGGATTAACCGAATACGCGTAACTCGTTGTGAACCTTGAATCGTTAGCGAACGATTCAATATCTTTCACAGGCAAACTGAAGCTGTTCATATGCATCGGACAAGACCAGTGGAGCAGATTCACACGTGTTTGTGTGAAATGGGAGAATATCTACCAGCTGTCCCTGTGGTAATGGATGATTTGGGTATGCCATTGGGGAGGATAACTGTGAATAAGGATCTTGTCGTGTATAAAGGAACATTGCGAGTTTGATCAGCTGGGAACAAACATTCGGGTATCGATGAGCACCAATGACTGTGAAGTGAAATCACCTTCGACGTCCCCAAAATCCTAAACTCCATGCGACGTGAGAGTTACCCTGTAAATACTACCGTCCCGGCTCACATTACCTCGTGAATGTAAATTTACTACGAACCACTAGCATGAAAGCTAGTGTGTTGGCGTAAGTATCGCAGTTTTACTCGTAGCTGTATAATGAATGCGCGCCTTCTCTACTACTGTCGGCCACACTCACTAGGATAACAATGTTTTGCTACTACCGTTGGGAACGTCGCCCAACCAGTATGACGCTTGTTTGAATTCTGACGATCGACTGGAATTTCCGTTAACATTCATCCCCTCTGGCGGCTGCCGTGCGGTTTTGCTCAAGGTTCTCTTACGTTCAGCTCCCTAGTGCCCTGAACCGTTGTGCCGAAGTCCGCTTGTTAACAGTGAGTAAATAAATAAATAAAGTTCGTTTTCAGATCCACTGTCTACTCACTGTGACTTCCGATCCGTGTTAATATAAGGTTTGGAAAACCTTGGGTGTACGAACATCTGAAATAGCATCACGACTACCGAGTGTTGAAGATGAAAATTACAATATAACATTCTGAATCACTTAATACCAAATAACTTTTCAGTATAGTTTTATAATCGATTTTAATCACTTGAACCACGTAAGCTTCAGTTGTGAAGAAGTGACAAGGGAAGTTACTCGAGTAATCTAACGAGATGATAGAGTCCGTCCAACGTGTGATGTTGTCAATAGAATGTTTAAGTTAGTGCATTATCTGCCCCAGGTTTGGCAGCACAGACTAATGAAGCTCTCCAAGTGAATGTATTCTTGAATAATGACGTTCGAAACCCAACACAGCCTTCCGATGAGTGCGCTTGGACCCCAGTTGCTCTCTAATAACTTTTGTCACCTATCTTCAGAAGGCAAAGCCATTAAGCTCTTGTGGAACGGTAAAAAAACGCCCTACATGTTGTTTGCTGATGCAGATCCTTGCAGCAGTATACTATTCAAGGAGATGTTTTCGTACTTCGCCGCACAGTGAAACCCAATTCGCACCTTCCCTGGTGTATTCGGATTCAACGCTGTGTGGTGGAGTGAATACCACTGCCAAATAATCTTATCCATACTGATGTCAACCCGCGGTCTATAACCTCGGTTCATGTGTCCTGTTGAACACATCGTGCTTAAGCATCAAACCGGTGTCGTATGAAAGACACTTAACTAGTTAATTCAGACGCTCTGAGCTATCCATTGGTTATCAAGATGGCCCACACTATCAGACCGCCAAGACAAGCCGATCTCGTACCGACTATCATCGAACGTAGCAGAGGTCCTTAAAATACGCGTCGCCCGTTGATCATTCTAGAAGTTGGCCGTCCAACAGATAATCTGTGCTCGACAAAATCTCCGTCGAGCATGCACCGAACCAACCCTCTAACGGAGCACTATTTGAGCAGTGAACTTCAGCTCTACTGCTTGTCGACAGGAACGTGAGGCCGTGCAAAAGTCCAACCAAAAATATTTTCCAGTCTGACCCTACTCCTATTATCTAAGGACCTGAATTTCAAATTCATCTCATAACATTTACTTTGTTCAATGTAACAATGCTGAGAGTTCACCCGTCTGTTGGCAGCACTTATCGTTCAGCTAAAGGCTTTTTATGACAGCGATGAATAACTGTTGTATACTTCAGTCCACTTGACTTCTCCAGTCATTCCAGTGGGCACGAAGTCAAGACGGACCCTTCAGTCGTGCGAAGAGGTAGAATCGCAGCTTGGCTCTTTCACATCGAGTTCGGACCTCGGAGGCTCTGTTTGTACGTGTATCAGGGCATAGTGTCGCCATTCACCTAGAGGTCATGAACACTATAGATGGATAGTGTTCATGATCTTCAGGTGAATGGCGACACTATACCCCGATACACCAGAATTTATACATAGACTCCGGTTATGTAACAAGGCCACAGACAAACCACGCATCTGTGATAGTTGGGAATACGTGATCGCAATCGGAAATACACTTGGCTCAAACCCATAGCTAGATTCTACGCAGTGGTAATAACGCCGCACGGCAGCCAACGAAATCGTAATTTATTCTGCGAGGTGGCAGTCTCGTTGGTTTCAACATGCCCCGGTTTTTATTCAACTTGCATTTCTTCAGTCGCACCACCTTCCCTTCCAGTGGTGGTGGTGCCTTTAGTGATTGGATCGTCCTCCTCAGTGCGGGGGCGTTTCGACCTGTGCAGGTGGCTTTGAACATCACGAGCAGCAACGGATTTGGTAGGCCGCGTAGTAACGGAAGCTTTCTCAGGATGGTCGTGGGGCTCGTTGTTAGGTAGAATGGCCTTGTCCGTATCGATGACTGAGATGCGTTTATCAGGATCAGCACTGTCGCTTTCGGCCGCTTCATGTTCCTCGATATTGATCGCTCGATATTGAACGCTCGCGCAATGTGACATCATTCAAAGATTTTCGAACAGCCTGGCTTTAATATTGTGCGGGTATTCTGG
>LUCH01004277.1:48459-63404 GCA_013368495.1 Paragonimus heterotremus | reverse complement strand
ACCAGAAACAACAAGGGCCCGAGTACTGATCCTTGCGGCACACCACTTGGGGCAGACAGCCATTCAGATAATTTCTGACTGACTCTTACCGCGAATGATCTATCACGCAGGAAGTCTGCTCTCCAATTTGTTATGGGCAAGCTGACAGAGTACGCCAACAACTTGGTGAGCAAATGACTGTGTGGCACTCTGTCAAACGCCTTGGTGAAGTCGAGAAACACTACGTCCAGAGTCTTGCCGTCTGCTCTCGCTTCCACCCACCGCTTTATGGCAATCAGGAGGCTCGTCAAGCAAGATCGCCCACTCCGGAAACCGTGCTGCTTCTCGCTGAACGTCGAGAGTTGGTCCAGATGCCCCTGAAGACGACGGGCAATCAGCCGCTCCATTACTTTACCCGGTACGCAAGTCAAGGATACTGGTCGGTAGTTGACAGCTTCCGATCGTCCTCCTCCCTTGTACATAAGTGCAATCACTGCTCGTTTCTACTCCGTTGGCAGTTTACCTTCGTTCAAGGACTGTTGGTACAGGTCCGTCAGTGGAACAGCCAATTCCACCGCCAGTTCACGCATCGATCGACCTAAGCTCGCGTTCCACCTCTTCAACGCTAAATAACGTGCCGATCAGGCATGGTCCAATGTCATCAGGCAAGGCAGGCTTAGCATTATCCTGGAAGCAAACAGAAGCATAATGGCCAGCCAGTAGCTGGGTTTTATCTCAGTCCTCAACCACCTCCTTTCTGCTCTGATCCATCAGTGCCGGAATTGCCGCCTTAGTTCTGGTCCGCCGGCGGATGTACGCTCAGAGTCTCTTGGGTGCTTTTGCTGATTTCACGGCCAGCCTTTCCTCGTATTGCTGACGCTTCCTCATCTTCATGGCGTTACATTCGTCTGCTGGTAAGCGTCATAGGGACCATGACCAGCCCGGTAGTTTATCCAATGCCGGTGTCTGCACCTGAGGATGGCAGGCAATTCGACATCGGACCACGGTGGCTCCTTAGAATGGGAACGACTACGGGACACCGAGAGCCAGTAAGTTATCTCTGATTTTGCACCAACGCTTATCAGCCGTGTTTGTGCTGCCGACCCAACTCTATTCGCGCGCAGCCTCTTTCATTACTCCGAACGGAATCCTCTAGATATCCCGTCGAACCGGGGTAGGTGTTGCCCGCAGTTCATCTCTTACCCACCATATATCTAGTAGCGTATGGTCACTCCTCCCTATTGGGGGCATGATGTCAACATGGTTGATGTCGGACTCTAACGCGAAAAACACCAAATCCAACCTAGAGCGACATTCACCTGGTAACCGTGTAGGAACTCCCACATGCTGGTACAAGCACAGCTCGTCAACGACTAGCCGAAACAGCGTCTCTAAAAAACGGTTTGAACCACTGATGCAGGCTATTTTTCCTCCAGTTGATGTGAGGTGTGCTGAAGTCCCCCAATATCAAGCAGTGGTTAGTTTCTCCGAACATCCTTAAATCGTCTAACGGTTGAGGTGGAAACTATCCAGGAGAGCGATATATAACACCAATCGTGGTAGAGCTGTTTGGTGTTAACTTTATCTTGCAGCACAATCCCTCGAAAGTACCGTCATCATCGGCTCTGGTTAACATCAGAGTGGCAAGAATGTTATCACGACTAAAAAGCATCACCCCCCCTCTTTTAGACCATGAACACTGGAGCGGTCTGAGCGGAAGAGGGTATATCCGGGGAAGGAGACTTCAACGTCTATCACGTCCTCTGACAACCACATCTTAGCAAGGGCAATGACTTCAGGGTTATTACTACCAACTCATTGCTCTACCTCACCCAGCTTGTTCAGGAGGCTCCGAACGTTTGAGTACACCACTCTCACTGGTTTCTTGCGGAGCTGGAACCATAGAACTTGTGTAATATCCCCGCCTCGAGATATTCCGGTAAGATTCGGTAGTATGGAGTTTGTGGTTTCACAACAGATTCTATCTCGGTTTGGTTGTTGTCCGTCCACACCGATCACGTGAACTGCTGAAATGGTGAGAGTGTGTGAGGTGTGTTGAGTGTTGAAGCAGCTAGCAGCAGTCGGGCACCTAGGGAGGTTGCATCGTTTTGTTGTGTAACAGTGGAGATGAGAAACTATACGAGGAAGGTAGGGGAAAATGGGAAACGACGAGAGAAGAAGGAAATGACAACAATGAAGGTACATGGGGCTATACGTGTCCGACTGTCAACGGCCATCTTGGGGTAATCCAGTCATCTAGTTGCCTTTTGAATACATCGACTGACGTTGCCATGACAATCGTCGCAGGGAGTGAGTTCTATGTCGAACCGACTCGGACAACAAGGCTATGTCATCTACATAAAAGGCTACTACGTGGTATGGAGATCTTGTACTTATGGCCCCTGAGATTCACAGTATCGGCTGGTGTAAGAGTTTTGTTGGGGTGACTCGGAGAGCATAAGATTTTGTATGGTAATATAAAATCACCTCTCAGACCTTATTAACCAGTTTGTCAAAGAAGGTAGAGTGGTCCAGGATTGGCGCGAGACAAATTCCATGGCTCTGCACAACGGTGTAGACAAAGAGGTAACTGATAACTATCGCCCAGTGAGTCTTAGTTGCATTTGACTTAAATTGTACAAAACAATCATGAAAAACAAGATTACCGAGCGCCTAACCATAAACAGGTTTCTCGGTACGAATAAACATGGATTCGTAAGGAAAAGGTTTTGTCTATCCAACCTGTCATGTTTTCTGGATGAAATAACGCAACGTTTTGGGTAGAGAAGAACCCGTGGACGTATGTTATCTGGACTCCAGTGAAACATTTATTACTTACACCAGAACATTACCGGATAGCACCGGTTATTCGACGGATAGCCTATTTACTCTGTCACAAGGTGTTCAAATTCACCGTCTGAGGGGTCCAACTCAAAAGTGTCCCCTGTATTCAGCGGAGTCCCGCAGGGGGCACTTGTGAGATCTTTACTCTTTCTAGTCTGACCTGACCATCTCCGCATTATATGTTTGCAGATGATTTAAAAATTGTCGAAAATCCAAATCTGGATGTCGTCCAACTTGACTTAGTAAAGCTATCCGATTAGTCGGTAAAATGGGATTTACCCCTCAACCTAGGAAAGTGCCTGCATCTGATCAAAGGTAGTGTGTTCTGCTGGAGCAGATGTTAGGTGAATATTCATATTCAACGGTCCCCAGTTTTGCGCTTCATTATGTGTTGTGTGATTATCATGATAGCAACGAAACTCTTCGATAATGGATCTTCAAGTATGTCAATTCGAATAGCGCTGCGTCCAGCGCGATCGCTGGTCGTTGATTTCGATAGTTCAAACACACGTTTTATATGCCACCCCACCGCCTGATTCTTTCAGCTTTGTTTATTCAATCTAGGGTGGGCATGAAGACAACGACCTATTGCTCCGGCGTGAAACAACTGTTACTGAGACTTATCTTCATCAACGTAATGCATCTAACTAGTTGAGGACCAAAGGATTGAAAACGTCGTTGGTGGTGATACCATTAGACGTCGTTCAGAATCCGGTGCATCTACATGGAAAGTTTATCTTGAGTGTGTGCTCGTTTTCCCCCCTTTTTGTTTGTGGTTGATTGGCACATTGCTTATTTCTGTATTAGATCTCGCGTTAAAATGTACATTGGATTTCTAGTGTGCAGAGAACATTGCGATGCTCAACAAGCGGCTCGAAATATCAACGCGTTTCGCATCATCCAGTTACGCACGAACAATAGCTCATACAGGTCCTTTTTTGTGCAACGTAGAAGCGAGCTTTCGCAATTGTTTTGTTTCCATCGGGAAGTCTTTAGGCCATTACATGGACGGTCTGACGGGATTCGTCCTAAACGACACCAAACCGTTTGTCATTCAGATGACAAAAACTGTTTCAGCTATCGTCGTCATAAAAGCTTTGAAACGGTCATTAGAACCGCTATGAAATTCATGAGTGACTAAGCTCTCAGGCAGATAGTCAACTTACATGTGCCTTCTATCACAGAACTTGTCCTGTGATTGAGATCAGCAAGCATGGGAAAAACCAGGAACCGATAAGCCTTACGAACAGGTGTATCGCGTTTTGGTTACTTGGAAGAAACGTTCATAGTCGATGCAGCCGGAGGAGTTCCGTACAGTCAAGACCTTTTCGAGATATATATGTTCGAATTATCCACGTTTAAGATTTGACTTCTGGTTGCCATTCATCTTTTTCTGTAAGACACCTTTCCTCTTAATGTTTCAGCTGTTGGATGTAACCAGGCTTTATCGTCATCAACTGTCTGATACATCATTGCTTATCCATGGCATCAAGCAATTCAAAGGAAGACGCCTATGATGAGTATACTTATGAGGTTAGTTCATTTCTCCCCCGACAAGGAATACAAATGCCTCTGTACTTACACTCTAATCACCTAACCGCGCTAATGTACAATCTACTGGATTTGTGCTAACTACACCGTATGGCCTATATAATTAACTGTCTCCAGCTTTGTGCGTCTGTTTGTTTCTTGGAATTTTTATAAACCATGTTAGATATATGAAACTAAGCCTTTCTAAGTAGTATATCTGCAGTTACTAAGGCGATATTCCTAATGACATCGTTTTTACTTAAACTTGTTACATGTTTATGTAACGGATACTATCCAACAGCCTAGATATTCAACAGATCTACAGTTTGAAATACTTCCATACCTGAGATCTGGCATAGCTATTCTTCGACAGTTTCTCTCAGCTTACATTCTTCAGATCACGTGAATGTGCATATTTCGCTTCAGGAGCGCGGCCCTCCATTGCTGGTCTCTGTGGGTTTTAGATGGGCACCGTGGAAGTTTGAGTGCAAAACACACGGAATGTAAACCTCCATAGTGCTGAAGACGAACTAATCACCAAAGCAAGACAGCGTTCGATACCGCTTATTCGAAGGTTTGCACCTATTTTACTTAGTACGACTGCGCATGCCAGAGGAGCTTGATCGGCACTGTGTTCAAGCACAAAATGGTAGACTAAGCACATTTTCGAATCGCACCGTGGACGATTGGCTAACTGTTCACAAGTCATAGAAGCTTGAACAGGGTCTTCCAGAGTGAATACGGATCATGTCTGTAATTCTACCATGATTGCATCAGCACGTCGTAATTTAATCCATTGTTCGTCCTTTTAGTTGCATCAAGGATTCGAGCTTTCGTTCTATCGGTCCTTTACATTTAAGGCTAGTAACGTTCTAGAATAACTAGTCCTGGTTTTCAATAAGTAATGTGCTTTGTTTCGTGGATTCTCCATCGTGTATACTTGAATAGATAGGCTATGACCCGCGTGGTTAACGGAAATGGTTGGCGCACGAATCATCGAATCGCGAACACGTAGTACGGAACATAACGATATCCAAAACGTTTAGCTGAAGGCAACTTAGCAGACCAACGTCTGCATGTATTGAATTATTCCATTTCAAGTTTAGCTGTGAAAGTGGAATCAACTAATATGAATTCAATGGAGAAACATGCACCAGGACCGAGCTTTGGCGCGTTACGGTGCGAAGAGATAAAGTTCGAAGTGGTTTTGGTCCTCCGGGATACAACACAGATTTCAAGTCGTTTTCTTTCGTATTACTCCACTAAATGTCATATACAGCAACGTAAATGGAATGTTGGCAATAGTTATCGCACACACTACATTACTAGATACTGGCTTTCTATCAAAATTATACTTCGGCCCCGTTTACCGCCAATCTTGAACCAATGCCAAACAATTAGTTTTCACTGTTTTATAGGATTTCGATTTGTCTGACTCTGACCAGGAGCCTTCGCTTCATACCCCCGTCCCGGATGATGGCCCTGTGATCGATGTACTTGAGGAATCCGGAGATCTTATGGAAGTGGAGTTAGTTCCGTTATTTTGTTTGTCACTTTTCTTGCGTACAGGTCGCAAGCAAATATCTCCACTCCATTGCACGAAGAATGCCAAGATAAGGAAGGTATGGATGAACCCAGACCAAGAAAAGACATCACAAACGACGATTCCAAGTGGCAGTAAGAGTGATTGCTCATTTTTGTCTACTTTTGTTATTATTATTTATGTTCAGGGCTCCTAGACCGCTCTCTCGAGCAATGTAAGTGACGTTGATATTACTTTGTAAACCACCTCCTTCATCAGATTGCCGTCTCTAGAACTGAACGATAAGGCGAGAGTGACCATATGCAGACAGCCGTTTGTTAGCGAGGCAGAGTGGGACGCTGAACAAGTGGAAAAAGATGCCTTCCGAGCACTTGTACTTGATCAGACGAAATTGGCACTCTGGTTAGCTAGGCGACGTTTGATTTCTAATGAATCCTACTGCACCAATTGCCCTCGGCCTATTGCAATGGGTCTGTCGCGAGAAATATCACACAACGATTTCTACGTTTGGCGATGCCGCAAATGTGGACGACGTTTTCCTGTGAGGTTGCGGTCAGTGTTCGATAAGCTCAAGTGTACCATGGATGTTTTAGTGTATTTGATTTACATGTGGGCAGAAGGCGCCACGTTTGACGAAATGTGTAATGAGACCGGTGCACCGCCTGCGGTCGTTACTGTATTCATTAATCGACTCCGAGCCGTGTGTAGTTGGGTAGGTCGTTTGTAGTTTTAATAATCATTTCTGTTCACAGTATCTCAAACGAGAAACAGACCGTTTGGAGGGTGTGATCGAAATTGCCGAAGGTGCTTATCTGGACCCACCGAGGATTTGCGCGTTGGCTGGAGTGGAACGCTTCGGCAATCGATGCTTTCTTATCCGTTTGCCTCAAGAACGATGCAACCAGAAACTTTTGATTCGTTTCATACGACATCGCGTGAAAGTAAGCCCCATTTGCTAACCCGTGGAGTGTTCATTCAGCCTGGTTCTACAATAATCACCAGTGATTGGCCTGGTTATAAACCATTGGGTGATCTACCGGAGGGCTACGCCCATTTGGTTGCGGATCCAGACCGAAATGTCACTATTCAAAAAGCTGACAATTTGCTGGAACAACTGGCTATGTTTATCGACGAATTGCAAACAGACTGTCGTGAACAATTCAGTTCTATCCTGGATGAATTTGTTTGGCGCCGGGTCTGCACCGAGAAGCGCTTTTCACGGGTGTGTTATATTTTGGCCCAACTTTATAATGTATCCTGACCGATAACGATTCTCTCCCACATATTTGTACAAAGTAAATATGACATTTGCATACAATTTCATTACACCTTTGCTGTCAGTCTATTCCACAGCGGCTGGTTGAACTGAGAAAAACGTAGCGGATCACATTTCACGGACAGTCAAAAAACTAAAACCTGTCGCTTATTGGATAGCGACTAGCTTCAGCCCTTAAATATTCCAGCCCCTCAGACCGCAAAAACCAAATAAGCCATTGACTCGTGTAGTGTTGCGATAAACATATAGGTAGGACCATTAAGAACAACTAAGGTGGATGCAACTCTCGAAAATCTTGATTTCATATCCGATTATATTTATTCGATCATCTTGTCACCCCAAACAGATTTAGCCTAGATAAGCTTAGGCTAACTACGTTGAATAAAAACGAGGCCATGAAAAATCTTTATTTAATTATTGGGTTAGTTACTTTTACAAAGTCATTGGAAAGCAAGCTGCCAACAGGTCACGGATAGTCGCTCCGCAGTTTGAATAAGGAATTTAACATTTTACTCAGCTGGAAGTAAGGGAAATGGTTATTTTGGCTGTTCGCATTTCATAAGCAACGGTAGGTCGTGAGGAGAAAGCACAATTTACGAGAACAACGAATTGCATCGCTGTCACACAGGTGGTCAATGGAAGGAACATCAATTGTTCTCACAGTTCAAGGGCCTGATTAAATCGCGAACTGGACCAGGCCACAATGTGAACAAAATTGTCCGCGTAGGCCATGTGCTCGCTAAGCCACTGGATTGGAGTATCCTCAGGTAGGCAAATGCCATGCAGGAGAAATTTGTACTCTGTACAAAACGCGAAAGAAAGGGAAATTGAGATGAGGCGCCAGACATCGATTAGCACTATCGTTTCGAAAAAAGGAGTCCGAATGCGAACATTCTCAAAAGTGGGATGTTGTGCAGCCTACAGTATATTGAGTTGTGAAAATTTGAGGGCTCGCGAAGAAGTTCGTCAGTTGAACGAATCAAATTCGTCTCGAATTGTAACGTCTTCAGCTTTTACTTGATGTTTCCTGCTACAAGCGGGTTGAATGATGCCGGGCTGCCCAAATCCAAATGACGATAGCCGGGACTTAATGGTCGATAGTGTTGCATTGTGTGATGTGTCAGTTTTGTGACCATGACATTTTACCAGTTCTTTACAATGCATGCACACCTAGAGTATATAAACTGCGAGCACTTCATAAAAACCGCTTGTTCGTGGAATTGCAGAAAACCAACTACTTTAGACATTATGAATGGGTCACAGGAATTTTTATAAGAACAAACGTCACTGATAACTTCCTTTACAGCAAGTTTTCGAACTGCACACAACCAACGCACTGTACTATTGACCAAACCTGGACCAAATCGATCTAGGTTGCAGTTTATTCGTCAACGCCGCTAGCGTAACAACAGTGGCATAGACGCACTATGACAGGGTTGCATGCAGTGAAAATATTATTTCCATCGACTGATCAATATCGAAGACGAAACTTTAATCAACGCTATTATGAGAGTGTTTAAAGCTGAACACATGCTTGTATAACCACTCACCTTCATCTTTGGCAGTGGATACATGTTCGGCGTCACTGTCAACAGTTTCCGTAGACAGAAATTGCCGCATCATAGTACCGATGGTCAAGGGAGTTCCATCGGAGGTGTAGGGTCGCACGCGCTTTTGTATGTAGCCTGCACAAGCACCGCCCTTGAACTTGCTGGCCCGATACAAACGGCATGGGATGTTCCGAAAAGCTTTATTCTGTCTGAGGGTTGATTCTGCTGACAGGGAGGGGCTTGTCTTCAAACCGGAACAGTGATCACCGGATGTACCAGAAGGCTGTTCTGATTGAACCGCGTCAACACCAGCTGACGGGGAGAAAGCATCCCCAGAATTTGAAACGACTGGATGTAGGAATAAGGGTGTCGGGATTTGGTTGAAATAATGAAGCCGGTTGCTTGCGCGCATCTGAACCAAACGGCGATCACATTTAGTCGAACTCGTTTTACAATACGCTTACATATCTGTTGTTAATTCTGAACAAATATACTTGGTTTGAGCTAAAATATTCGTGCAGCATAAGGAATAAGCTAAGTCGGTGCCAATATGCTCTAGTCTAATGAAACATTTCGGTCGTGGATAACGTAATATCAATAGAGAACCCAAGCATCTGCACGTTTTTTCCAACAGCCTCCTTGGAAAATGCTATTTTGATACTGTGGCAAAACAAGTTGAGGTCTATTCCAGTGAAACATTAACCGAAGAAAACAGGGGGTTTTAATGCAAAGATAAATGTTCAGTTCCTCTTTAGAACCCTTCTATAAAAAAACGCACAGAACTAGCGGCAGACAACTGTTAGTTTTTAGAAGAGCGGTCACGCACTGCTTTAATTTCCGTAGGAAACCAAGGGATAACGCGTCATTCGAATCTTGGTACCTGGATGTACACTGACGTCGTGAAGGGGCAGACGTGTTCCATTTTGGGGGTACATGTTGCGCGAAGATTTAGAGATTCGGTTGTGAAAAACTCGGGCTTCGATTAGATTAGAACCAGCGACAGAAAGAGCATGTACAAACACAACAATCTCTCCATTAGCTGAGCTACGAAGCCACACTATTTATTAGGGATAAAGTTTCAATACCCAACAGTAGTATTGGTGGATTACGGCGTGAACTGCTTCAGAAACTCTGCAGAGATAATCAAATCCTTAGATAAGTTGATGGATTCTATATTAGACAGTAGAACGGGCGGGCAACTGAGCTCAAATATGAAATTTCCGAGCTCCTGACATGGCTTAGCTGGTAAAGCGCGTGCCGCGTTTGGACATGCTGTTCCTGTCGCCCATGTGAATCCAGTCTGAACCAGGATTTTCCATAACCGGAACTTCGACAGTGCAGAGTCTTTGACGAGCTGCGCCCCTAGATGATGCTTCGGGATCGATGAAGCTAACTTCTAAACTAAAATTAAACCACCACCATTAAACACTGCCGGATATGACGCAGAATAGACTGGAGCACACATCGTATATCAGCTTTCTGTCTATTTCACTCACAATGGGAAACGATCGTTACAGCTGTGGGATTCCGAGATCTGCGACAAATCAGGAGTGTAGCGCGAGAAACAGGTAATAATGTTACAACGATTGTTTTATTACAGTTCAATTGGTCTGACGTACATTGTGGCATCACGTTACAGTTCCACTTATAATATTAATGAAGTGAACGAAAAAATATTGGAACAAAGGGTGAATGGGTACCAATAAAACGGTAGGATGTTAATACGAATGTACAGAAGGTGGCGCCACGAACAGACCGAAGATTAACGCCATGAAGTGGCTTGCACATAACGATTATCTCTTAAACCAAACATAAAGGTATGTGATCGCATCGACGATGTCACTTATGCTAAACAGATCAATAGGCGGAGATCTTACGGACTATCTCCGGTTGAGTTGGAACTCGGCTGACTTCTTATTCCGGAAAATCGGCACTAGTTTCGATTCGTACGAGTTTCAGATGAAATCCCGAATCGTCCTCCTGTGTTGATCTGGGCACTCAGATGGTATCGCAACCCTCATACGTCTGTAAATTCTACCAACAGCATTGATCTCATGTTCTATCAGCTTCAGTCAGTTCCAGTAACGCACAACGTCGCTCTGTCATCTGGTTAGGCCTGGCATAGCTTTTGTAAACGGCGTGACTTCATCCAGGAGTCAGTCATACTGGAGGATATAAGTGGAGCCCAATTACGACTTTATCGGTGTTGATTTGCACTTTGGTTCGTTGAACAACGTTCCTACTAACCACGACGACTGACATCTAAGAAACTAACCAGATGTATTGTGGCACAAGCCCATCAGACACACTTAAACTGTAGACTATGCCACGTGACCCCACTAGCTTTCAACCCTTAAGGCCCGCGGGCATAATAAATAGTGAATTTCAAAAGCATTTAGAGATCCTAGACGCTAGACGAAAGCTCCTGGATGACAGTTTATATAAGAGGCTGTTAGCAAGAACCCAGAACATAGCCTGGTCTCAAACTGGGGAGTTTACCTGACCGGAAAGAACGCAATATTATTTTGTATAGGTAACTATAAGGAAACTTTCTTAGCTTGCTCGCTCTTCGGGTTCTAGGAGGCTGCCCATCAACAAAAATAACAGATAACCCGCTTATTCAAATCAGAGAGCTTGACTCGTTGGACAGAACACTAGTTCCTTGTTTCCACTTCATTACCGTGGTTTAACGATCTAGAACTATCCTTTAAAACGGAGGTTGACGGTTGCGCTGCAGCTACTAACGACTCTTATCTGGAAGTGAGTCCATCGTATATTTTGTTTTTAATTAAAGAGGACAAAAGTCCGTGTAAACTACAATGCTTTGACATCCATTATACTTCGTTGACTGACTGTAGATGAGCAGGCAGAAAGGGCGAACCGGTTCCTGTGTTACTGTCAAATTCTAGAACGTCACCGCACGTACCGCCAGCCATCGATCCTAATGACATTACTCAAATACAAGAACGTTCGACTAAGCAGGCCGATATTCACTTTCGAATTTACTTCTTCATCACCATCGAAGACAGTGGTAATGATTATCATGCAACCAGGAAGAACAGAGCTATTCTTTGTTAAGAAATGGACAGAAAAGGAACCTAACTATTATGAGTAATTGTCTATACTCAAATATTTAACATCCAGGTACGTATAACTTGAAAAACAACCAAGCTATAAGCGTAAGTAAGGCGTCATCAGTAGTATGTCTTTACATCTTTTACTGCCCTGCATCATTAAGTGCAATTGCTTCAAAAACAATTCGGAAAAATGATGGCAACTTTCACATCATCGTACCCAAGGTGTTTAGCCAATAACTGTGAGTTTAGAGGACCCCAGACCAGGATAAGAATCTGACCTACAGTGGCCAACCCCTCTGTGAATGACTCCATTTTCAATGCTCATTCGTCACTTTTCCATCGCTCACAGTATGCCAATCAGCCACAAAATCAGCAGTGTTTGATGTGGCAGAGGACAAACTGGCATCCTTCATTCATGGTCCAACCATATACGTCTATGCTTGAACAAAGGACCTCGTTTGGCAATCTATTAAATATCCGCTTCTTACCTTACCGTCGCTTAGCCGTTGAGGCCACTTGCGAAGGTAAAATAGCACGACTCAAACAGTCGCCCTACACAGGTGGTTCTTAAGCCTCACAAAAATGTCTCTGTCGCCAGGGATGTCCTAACTTGGTGAATATTGCCCTAACTTTGAAGACACCAGCCTGTTGTTCATTCGTCAGACTTCCGCCGCTGCTAATACAAGTTCCAAAGTACACAAATCGACCAGCAACATCTACGACTTCATAATCTAACACCGAATCTACACAATTACAGCACTCTAGTGGATGCACTTTGAGGCTCCAGACCACATTCCAAAATATTCGACAGCGAATGAAATTGCGTCTAGCGTTGTCTAAACTGCTAAAAATTTACGAATTAGCCATCTGTCATCAGCGTGATGAAAACCGGTCAGTTTTTTACGCAGGCATTTTGACTGCCGCAGACAGTCCCCCATTAGTAACGTAGTGTAGCAGATATGATAAGTTAGGAAGGATCCAACCGCAAAACACCTGGTTTTCGATTGGACTCAAATCAGTGACCGAAACACTATGCCCAAACGAGGCATGCGCATTACCAGCTAAGCTACCAAACCACGCCGGGAGCTCAGAATGTTGATAATTGGACTCAATCACCCGCCCATCTCGTTGTCCCCTATGACATCAACCAACGTGATCTAGGGGTTTGATTAGTCCAGCAGGATGTTTCTAACAGTTCACGCTGGAAATCATCAACGCCAATGTTGAACATTTAAAGTGTTACTAACAGGTAGCATGGCAGGTTTATTAACATAGGAGAGAAACAATTGTGGGCAATCTGGGCTTTGATTGGAGTCAAACGAGCGACAGAAACAGAATGCCCAAGCAGGGCAGGCGTTCTATCAGCTGGAATGGGTGAGTAACTGAGTTCAAATGTGACATTTTTGCGCTACCGGCATAGTTTCGTAGCGCAGCCAATAAGGCGCTTGTGCACGCTGTTCCCGACGCTTACTCGAATCCAACCGAAACCCAGGTTACTCACAAATAGCTCTCTTCTAAAGTCCTTTACGATGACAGTAAACACAACAAATGTAAAAGTAAACGGTTTTGACGTACGTCGCTCCTGGTGCCGAAACTGCTAGAAAGTTCACCGTAAACCTTAAACTGGGTCGAAATATGGGAAGAAAGCGCTGACATTACGTTCACACACTTGTTTGAAAACCCATGTGTTTGAACGACCCCAAAAATGCAGGCCGAACACATTTTCACAATTGGGGAAAACGGCGGTACGTCTGATGATGTTGCAGAATGTGATAACGAGTGAGATTTTGATCAATACACCCTCATCCGGGACGCAACAGTAGCTGTTCTTCTCCCAGCGTCTACCTCCCAACCTGCAAGAAGTCGGCGGGGCATAATGGAAGCCAGCAGCTTAGTTGTGACTGAAGTCAAGTTGACTCCACTATGGTTATTCGTCTTGTTGATAGCTTCATTGACAGGCGGACGCTCCGGCTCAGTGGCACGAATAAGTTGGAAAAGTCCGCTGGTGTTTAGGGCAAATGCCGTTTCCATTTATGGATAACAACTCATCTGAGGATTAGTTGTGCTATTTATCAGAGACTCCATAGAGTCCGTAGATGCGTGCGGATGCTAAGAACACAGGCTGGAACTGTGCGGAAACTCACCAAGTCTCAATCTCCTAGATGGCGATCTAGTTTTGCAAGGTAAGAAGACATAAGTAGTATGTTCTCAGTGACCACCGTTTGCCATTCCCATGATAGGATTTGTAGTCGAAGTTCACCGGGTACTCAACAATCGAGGAACCAATCGTGTGCTCTAGGTTTTCATTCTCTTATCTGTCTCAGCTAATCAAGCTTCATGATCGGCGATCAGGCTAAGCCTGTTTCCTACGGATACCCCTCATAAACTTGCTATGTGAATCGGTAATCAAGAATAGTCCGTCTGACATCTCTAATGGCCGCTATGAGATCTAGTGTTTGTTTAGCACACAGACTGCCGTGTTCCACACTATACTTGCTTCATGAATGGTCTATGAGGTTGTGACCTCCGGGGTTAGAATTACCAAGCTAGTTGGCTACTCAAGCTTTAACACTGGCCTGGTCAGTTTCTCAATAGCCAGTCGATGCAGTTAGTGGGGTCATTGTTTAGCAAAAGTGAGAACAAAACGATAACGTACCAACGTATGGTCTAAGTATGAAAAGGTGTTCACATAAGAACGTCTGTGCTCGACGCACAGTTGCAACATTCACTCATCATTACCCGAGTTATGAGATGCTCGCCCAAACGTGCCACCTAAATCAGACTCAACCTCATCAGGACGCCCACATTTCCATCCAAAATGGTAACATCTATGTGTCGATCTAGGAATAGTATCCAGACCCGAGAAAAATAGGCCTTTGACACCGAGGACACTAAACATTTAGAGCATAAGTAAGCATAATGAAAATGTTTCTGGGGGTTTGACGTTCAAAGCCGGCTAAACAGGAATTCTTTCCAGTAAGGCAGCTGCGACCATTGTGTGAGGACTATACCTACTCATGCTTGACAAGTAGCAAAGGCTGTAAAATCACCGGAAATGTACAACCAGTATCGAGTACACAGAATGGGTACACTCGGCGCGCTGAACCACCTCCTCGTGGTGCCGACTGGGCGGTCTCGGTGCAAAC
>LUCH01004277.1:33459-45308 GCA_013368495.1 Paragonimus heterotremus | reverse complement strand
CATTTATGCGGGGAAACTGGCGTTAATTGTTACCACCTCTTTGACAGTTGTCTCATTATGAAGGACATTTTTCTGTCCCGATTGCGTGAGCCTTGACTGTGATAGCACTTCTGTGCCCTGAAGATCCCTTTAGATTTTGTGAATACTGACCGTTTACCTATTTTCTTTTTTTGTTATTTTTCAGGTATTTTCTTTTAAATTCTAAACCCGTTTGTTATTCAACACAAATAACTTTTCATTTGATGACTTGTTCATTAACGCTTGCTATTCTTGTGAGAGGACTTGTCATTTGTTCAGTGTTGCTTACTACGCAGCGTCTCACATTTTACAGACAGCCTGTTTTTACATTCACCTTTTACATATCTGTTGCTTATTTTTGGTGTCACCGTTTGTTCTTCTCTTGAACGGAGCTGTGTATATTGCTCTTCAAAATAAACGATATAAAGGCTGTAAAGTCACCGGAAATGTACAACCAGTATCGAGTACACAGAATGGGTACAGTGAGAACGGTAGGTCGACTTTAGTTCCAGTTCACACTGTGAGAAGGCCGATACGATGTGGAATTATTTGTACTGTGAACATTCATGAATGTACGTGGACTGAGACACCGTCAGAATCCCCAGAGTGCAGAGCATTTAGAGGCCTTTGGTTCGAAGGGCTATACCACAAGGCGGCTGGTAAGTGACGACATATTAGAACTAGTACTACTTTTTCCGGGAACAGATGTCGATCTTTCTACAAACTGGAGGACCAGGAGACTGTGGTTCGTCAGACTTCTACCCACTGGCCAGCTTGGCATGTGTGATTATGTTGGTGTGATTATCACGCAGTCCGACTTAGCCAACTGGGTCACTGGGATGCGCAAGCTGTCACACTGCGTCCGGGTTTAGTCTCGCCAGATTGGCTAAGATGTAAGGGTAAGCCGATCAGCGTAGACACTGCTGCAATAAATCAGTTCATGCTGGAGTCTACACGGAACGACTAGACACACCTGCAGAAAAAGTGGTGTCCACCAGGATTGATCACTTTCTCCATTCCCACTCAGTTACCATAGATGAACCAGTGAGAAGCTGTCGTGGAAAAGTGACCGGTCCCATCTGTGCTGATGATCAGTTACGACCGTGGGATATTTTTTATGAGGTACATATTTTGTCACTTAGAGTAATGTCACTTCGTAAGCGTAACCGCCAGCGGCTGAAGAGATGAAACATGCTGAACGCATGTTCTGAGCACTGATGATTGAGTTCAATCACACGCATCCAACGGAATCGGTGTGTAGACAACCAGAAGGTTTGTACACGGATTTATGGAAGCTGAGCTAATCGAAGTCACCCGTCCGAACTGTGAGAATGCTCGCTTAGTTCATTAGGCACTGTGGTGCGAATACCAACCTCCTGTTTAACACACTATGCACTTTTTACCGAGCCCCATTACAGTGGAATAAATACGAGCTGGCAAATCGATAACTCCGTATAGGAAAATAAGAAGTCATTCATAAATCAGGAATGGTAGGTCGTGTTCGGCTTCCAGGCTAGGGCCCTGATAATCCATTTCATTTGCGGATATAAACGTCAGGTGGCTTGAAATTCATCGCTGCTCGACTGAGTTGTCTGTGAAGTAGTGACAATCAATGAAGCGGGACAATGGAGGTTACACGTAAGTTGCCATGCAGAGGCCTAGTTACTCTCATCTGCAACTCAGTTTTATCTGTTTTCAACGTGCGAACACCATAAGGTTGGTTGTGAGCTTACACATACAGGTATTATGACTTGGGTTTCTACCCCTTCATTTTCTTTTTCTAGAGATTATTCCGAGTGTATGACAGTTATTATCGGTACGAAACACTGCTGATGTTGCATAATTTTGTTTCTAACCACTAACATGGGTGGCAGAATCATGCGCATAATCAATAAAACTGCATGGATTAGCTAGAATTTACCTCTGCTATCTGACTGCATCAAGGTTAACAGTTAACTCATAAAACACTATAATCATTTTCCAGAAGAAAAGGCCCACGTACTCGGCTGCATGAGACGCTGATTAATAGCCCAAAACTGATCGAACTGATGGGTTAACAAGCCAGTCCACAATTGTCGTTGGTCGCGTGCCTGCATCTGATTCATTATTTGGCTACGATGTTTGAGTACGTCGGCCTCTTTGATCACGGATATAAAATGTAGCTCCACAGCTCGTCGATTTACAGGTGGACACAGCAGAACGTCCGTCGGATAATTCTGTGAAAATAGGATAAGATTGAATAACAGGGAGTCGTGTGGACGTTTACCATCCTCTAAGACTATTCGGGATTTTCACTGACCTTTCAACAACGCAGTTTATAAGCATCCTGTCCACGTGTGATAAATCAAATATAACGCGAACATTAACGATGAAACTAAACAAATGACATGGTCGTGTGCGTTTGTCTGATAGTAAGTGAATGCACACATCATAAGCGGGCACAAACCCGGTGTGATTAAACTCACGTTAAAATGAACAACTAGTTTCCAGGGCAGTTCGGTTCCGTCTGCGTGCAAATCAAACAACAGTCCGATCGGATAGTGCCTAAGGAAAAACATTTAAAACGAAGAGAAATAGTGAAACAAAATGTGTCAGATTCGCATTGATACATCATCTAAAAAACCCAGTATCAGTTGAAAAGATCAGCAATGTCTAGTTTAAAATAAACAATTCGGAAAAGTGAAGTCTTTCAATAATTCTCTCTACTTGAACACAGAATACTATGGGCAACGGGGGGTAAACACGTATGTGGAAAGTCAATGTAATCCACGTTACTACAGTCATTCTCAAGGATTATAACAACACGTAGGCGCTCTTCTTTTTCTCCATAGGTTTCAATAAATTTATCGGTTTTTATGACTTGTCCGCAAGCAACGTGCAAGCACCGATGTGTAAAGGAAGTGTAGCAATCGAGGAAAGTAACTCCCACATTTCCCAACAATCCCTTGATTCAGCAGATAAGTGTCCTGGTCACCATCCGGACATTTACGTTGCGGATCCGACTTTGCGACGTGTGTTGCCGATGGCACCAACAGGTTGACACCATTTCGCTAATGATTGACAGGATCAAGTGTCTGAAACTTACTCAACAATTTCACATCAACTGTAATGGTGCAAGATCGCGCACAATCGACATACGACGACTGTTTCAGTTAACCTGCCATTTAAAGCAATTGCCAAGTATTGACGAATTACAAAAAGCGATGAACAGACACAACAGGAACTTAATTGTTTGTAATGCTTTTTTATGCTCACCCTAAATTCGATATTCTATGACCGTTTTGACTTTTGGTTATAATCATCAGGTAGAGATAACCTGGATGGGGGATCGGAACGGCTGTCCTTCGCGTTACGAGCCAATACTCAGTCGCTGAGCCATCAGTTCTCATGAAAATCGTTTTTGACGGCACACTTTGTACGTAAGTTTTCTAGTTTTAGCGACAAACACAGCGTGGTAACAATAACAGTTAATACAATAAGCATTTTTACAGTAGATTTGTCACTGTTTACTCTATTAATTTGATTTCACCCATAAACACAGCGAAAAACATGTTGTAGTGAAAAGTCGTTCAATAAAACAAGATCTATGTCGTCTAACTCACATTCCCACGCCACACATCTGCTCGCGTTTATGAACAGGAATTCCAGCCCAAAACGCGGCAGGGTTTCCATTTAAACATCATATGCATTTCTGCCTGGTTTTGTGAGCCTAAAATGCATACAAACCACCATGACTACGTCAAATCTATTGACAGGACAAAAGCCATTTTCTCAAGTATGCCACTGGCTGACAGATGACGAATAGATAGGTATGTTTCACATGATACGATGATCGTCGACACCTCAAAAACTGGTGTTTCTAATTAGGAAAAATAACGAAACAAAAGCCTTTGCGCAGTAACTTGCCTTATCAATTTCAAGACAATTAGGAAGTAGTGAAATATGTCACAAGACGAAGTAAGTGAAAGTCACCATCGTCCGTACAGGAACCGAAAGCTTTGTTGGGAGAACAGTGAATATAGACAGAACATATCTGCTTTATGTGGATACAGACATATGCGAAAGAAATTATGTTCGCCCTAAATAAGTGCGACCAGTGAAATAAGATTCTATCTAGTAAACGGCAAAAAATGGAGAAAAATGCAGCCGTGATCAGGTGCTCGCCAAAACAGCCAATTAACGAAAAACTGGACCGCTTATTACTGAACAACAGCCCAGGATTTAGTTAGCATAAATCGAACACTGCTAGTAATTGGTTGCAAATTTCGACTTCTATCAGACTTTCCACGAAGACCCTCTTGAAACAAGAGGACCAGATTAGGGTTTCGCTCCTATTCTCGTCAAGACCGGCAACTGAACTTATGTCCACGATATGATTCGTTGACCATCGCATCATCAACCTAACATTATCTTTAAAATACGAAGTAAGCTTAGTGCGCATGCGCATTGCTTGTCTCAAAATAACATACGACTTACCATTTAAGTGGTTGATTGGCATAATCAAGCCAAACTTTGTGTTCTGGCAGCAGACTGCTAAAAGCTGAAGTCAGCTGACCCTCTGCGGACAGTGGTTTCGGAGAGGAGCGTAAATGATCGACTGCTTCCACGCCAATTTCTGTCTGTTTGTTCTCCTCTGAACCGGTTTTCTTGCATTTCAATTCAGCGAATTCGGTAAAATCAATAAAGTAACGAATCACACGATCGATAACAAGCGGAAAGTAAGAAATTCTGGGAACAAGCATCTAGAAAAAGGAAGAGCAAAACGACATTCTACTTCTTAAAAAAGACAAAAGTTGATACAAAATCATCATCATCATCGTAGGCAGCAATACATCAGTGGTTCATACTTATGATTAACTGCCACACAATCATGAAAAAAAAGTAAACCCTGTACGGGAAGAGAGAGCAAAACAGGTGAGGGGACCTAACAACTAAGAATAGCTACGTCTCTATTCAAACATTCAGCATCAAGATGCCTATACTTTGTGGAAAAAAAATGTTCTGAGTGAGACGATTTTACCAACTGAACAACGCTATTACCGGTGAGTGAGTAACGGAACCAGTTACCTAGGGACAACGTTAAGTGGACATGATAAAGGATAATCAAGTATATTCACATACACATAAAACGCAACCCTAACCCGAACAAATGATACTGTGTTCCGATCGAAAGAGAAAACAAACCAAGCTCACTAAGACGGATTAGAAATCATGTGGATGTTGGCGCACCACTGACTGCATCATTTCGCATAAACTATGCTATCATCCATTTGACTGAGTACGGTAAACAGCACTGACCAACATTTTTGTTGTTATTTTGACGAATATATTGCTTCCCCCTAAAGAAGCTCTTAAGAAGAAACACTGATCTAACATACATCTCCACCAGAAACGAAGTCTTTTGTATGAGGTAGGTTCACAGAAAAACCTCTCAGGACCACACAGGAAATAGTGATGGGGCCTGAAATGGGATGATTCTCTAGGGAATTAACTGTACACTAGTTTTATCAGACCGAGCCTCGCATGTTTTTGCACTGGCCTACGGACAGATCGCTTAAGCACATAAATCCGTTTGTAAGCAATCTTGACATATCGCCCTGGCAGTTTAAAATCTGACACACGCCTGACTAGTGAACCCAGTTCGATGCTCATTCAGCAGTAGGTTTAGTCCTTAAACTATGTAAAACCAGTAGTGACGGAGTAATCTCTGGGATGCATAGGCGATGCTTGTCACGAATGGCTTCCTGTATGTGTAGACAGGCAGAAGATATCACGTTTTAAAATCAGTGATTAAAAAAAAACAAAAGAAAATCATTCCCATCGGAAAATATAGAGAAACAAAGCAAGTTTGATAAACACTTTGAGAGTTCTTAAAACGATAATTAATTGAACAGCGTTTTCTGAAATATGGTCTTTTTCTCCGCACTGTTCTTCCTAATTTGGTTCTGAGCCCAAACAAAACGCCGATCACTGTTGTTTTGTTGATCCAAAGGGTTCGAATGAGCGTTATCTAGGGCTACTCAACCATGAATGACCACCTACGAAATTAAAACCAATACGTGGCTGTCAGTACAATCTGTTGCAGTAGAAAACAGGAGTGGATTAATAATGAACATTCGAGCCTAGTGACTAACTCGCTTGCTCACCTTCATTGATCAATGGTTTATTTGATCCCACTGGTCTTACGTCAGTAACATTCAACTTCGACCCAATGAAGTTCCTCGGTTTATCAGTCGTGCATCAAGTGATGCTTGATGATATGGCACAGGTCATCGTACTCGACTGTACCCATCGATGGACATCATTAGTTGTTTGCCGTATCGTTTGATAATTCGCCATTACACCTGATCTTGCTGAGTAGCCTGAGTTGCTTCAACTACCAGAACAATGTAGACTTCGGTAGTTTGATGACAACTCAGTTTATGTGTAAACATGCTGTTGCACAACAGTATATACTGGACGATGGAACGCCGATGATGTTGTTTTTCACCCTATCTTTCTATCGGCGTGCAGTTATTAATATTGCCCACCTCAATACCTGATCCTTTGAAACCTCATGACGACTGTACAGTCATCACAAGCTGGGGTCACTCGATACTACACTATCATTTTAAAGGGTTCAAAATAACGTACTATATGAAGAACAGTTTTGACGAGACCTTGGTATCAATCATGATCGCGAGGCTGTTTTAACGGTTCCAAACAGACAACATCTTGCTCATCGCGTCCAAATCTGGTAGATTTTATAAATGAAGGGCTCCCCAACCAAAAAGAAACACCCGCCAACGACATACATTTCACACGATTGAAGTTGCAGAACGTACCAAACAAGCTCCAACGAATATGAGGGCTTTAGTTCTCCTCGAAGGGTGTTTCTTGCTAGGGAGTGCTGTAATGTCCAGCGCAATAACCACTCACGTAAAATGAGGATCAAGAAGCCCCGAACGTGCATTATTCCTAAGTAAGTGAACTGTCTGTTCGACGTTATTCAGAGTATGCGCCGAAGAACGGATGCATTCCGCATGCGATAATTCACGTGATCTGTTATTCGGTGAAAAAGCGATGGTCTATCAACATATGTCTAATCGGGTTTTCGCCACGAACAAGAAAAGTGTGAAGACCGTGGTACAGAACAGGTCGCATACTGGCTGTTATACACTCCTTGCACAAAGACAGTCGGATTTCTGTTCAATATTACGGACGGTAAATATTGGAAAATCACCGTGTGCAGGTCGATGAAATAGTGTCACGGAACAGGACACGGAACAGGACAACAGCCAGAACGAACCACCCAAAATAGAAATAATAAAACCAGTCCACACAAATTATCCCGTCTGTTTAACCTATTCAGTTTGGCCCGAAAGTCTTCAACAATAGAACAATTCACTTTGCGAATGTCTAGTAGTAATATCGTTTTTAACGTTTACATCGAAAAGAGATCGCTAGCATTAACTATTTGTATCCAGTTGTTACTAGTCGCTGAGAACACAAGATCAGAATGATTAGATGACTTGAAAAGTGATCATCAACAAACAATGTGTACGTGGGTAACTGGCTCCCCTCAAATGCGTGCGCATAAATTCGGAAACAGACGTGCATCAACACACAATCATGGCACGAGGTTGCCCCATGGTGTGAGCATGGTACATAAACAAAATGTATAAAACAATTTCACTTAGAATGTGACTAAATTGGGTTGCCAGTGTGTCTTCAGGAGAGCTTTTGCCAGCCGTAGAGTGCAATGTTCTAGTTACGGTTACAGTACACTCAGACCAGTATGTTGTATCGTAAACAACTGCTTGTAGTGTCGTTTTGCTTGCACCTGCTAACTAGGACTGAAAGCGACAACCCAGTGAATAGTTGGTGACCTGAATTCAGACCGTAATAATTTTACAGACGATTTACGTTCGAAGAACCCAACCTAATGCTTAAGGCAAAAAGATGGAAGCGCCGTCGAAAACGGTTAGTAACTGCAGAACGTGTAACTAGTGTTGTGAATTATTAAGTTATCTAGATTACCCTTTGTCTCCTAGTTAGATGCCATGTTCTCCCAGATTTGTGTGCAATTCTTCAAGTTGGTTGCTACACTGCTGTCGAGTATTCTGGCCGATTAGGTCTTAAATACGTGCCAACTTTTATCGCACATAAGGAGTTTAGTTATTGCTACCTGTAGTTTATTGTTCGATTGTTTGTTTACAAGGTGTTGGCAGCACAGACGTATTTTTTTCCACTCACTTGCTTAGTGCTTGTTTCTTCGTCACGGCAGTCAAGCATCAGCGCGAACTACTAAAGCATTGCTGTCTTTCAGTCATGACGACAATGAATTTCAAACGCGGCGCAACTTGTTCCACAAAAAGTTTCAATCCGTGCTAGACAAACAGCCCGTTCATTCGTAGTACCATCACCACCAATATATTAAACATTCTTCCTGAAGTGCGTTTTACGTAGAAAGCGTCAAACAGCGCGCCATGGGATATAGAAAAAACGACAAACACTGGAACTTTGGAAAATTAGGGTTATCCAGGAGCAACAGTAAGAATCGTACATTCATTACTTCACCGTCTTCTATTTTTAACACCAGTATTCAGCATTTCCGGGAACACTGAAGAGGATATCATGCAAAAAAATATCACCAACAAGACTGCGTCAAACACCTACGAGATGGTGTGTGTGACGGTTTTCAAGATGGGCAAAACTGGTAAAATGAGTGTGTGATTCTAGAATACTAGATAAAGAATGGACACACAGTGCACGTCGAAAAGCACTTCCGATCATCTCTAAAATACCTCCGACACTTAATAAAGGTCACGGAAAGACACTCTTATCAAAGGCAGAAGCGATCAGCATCGACTCTCTGAGACTACAATTTTGTAAGCAAAGAACACTAAAAAAAAACCAACGGTTGTCGTAGTTACGGGTGTGGCGATGGATCACCTCTATACATAATCACTACACTTTATATGGGAAGACTTTATTTCTGACACTTTTACTGCATTAGTCATATTGTGAAAAATGGTATTAATCAGCATGCTAATTCATTTATGCCTTGAAAATTCTGTCGTACTATGCAACTGTTTGTTCATTTTCTGTATGCATCACTGGTTGACTCAAGTACTGTTTTATCATTGTTCAACAGTTTAATGATCATCACTCTTGCTGCGCTTCCTGATACGGAACTTCAATCAACCGGCTGAAGTTATAATGCATCCCTTCATATATGTAAACGCTAGAAGTAAAATATGGACGAGGGATATTTTCGCGACTGCATCGTTAAAATGAGAACAGTTTATGTGTAAGAATGTGCAAACGGCAGTGAATGCGAGTGGTTTGAGGTAACGTAATTCATACACATCCCGAGACAAAACTATGACAACATTGTGTCTTTAGGAAAATTTCCACTGATGTGAAATGCCCGGCAGACACTTTGCCGACCTAATTTAATATACAATCAGAATATCTGCTACCCAAATGAAAAGTATTTTTGAATGTGGTAGCGAAGAGAGCAGAACAATGAATACTATAAGACTATTTCGGCATACACCATATTAGAACGTGATTATTCAGTTCCGTTTCAGAACGGCAATACAACCGCTTTTCGTAAATGAATCAAGTTATTTCATTTCCACTTCAGTCAATTCCGCTGTGGATTTATAAAACCTTTGTATAGTTGTAGAGTGAACAGGTATCAGATTTTCCACCAGGCTTAGAAAATGGAACATAGGTTCACTAATCTAGCAGACATTTCGCGAAGAAGCTCAAGTATTGTGATGTGGGATGTACTTACACACTGCCTTATCATAATACTATGTTCTGCACATGTGATATAACAAGTGGCAATTAAAGTTCGAAAAAAAGTTTCCGTGCGACTGTTTAGAAGTAAAACAAAATGACGAACACGATGTTAATACCTCAACAGCCAACGAGTAATACCAGTTTTATCTCGCTGACCACATGGAACAGCTAAGTCGCCCACACTTGTTGTTGGAAATCCGTACCATACTATAGTCGGTCGCACGTAGATGGTTTTCTTACTGAAGCGCACTTCGATATTTCGAAGGTCACATCAATAACACTTCCATTCAGTTTGTTGATTCAAAATAAATTTCTTTACGTCATTAAAGAATACATGTTCCCAGAGGGATTTTCACGTAGCCTTAGCCGTCCGTAGCAGTAAACAGTGCTAAAGGTGCCTATGGTTGTGAGAAGTAACAATGTAACCTTTCAATAAGTTAGCCGAGAACGGTTCATCACGTGTTTTGTGCAACTCCAGTGGAGAGATCCAGAGCAAACAGTGAATTCAACCAAGGAGGAATCTGGTAAAATAAACGACAACCGACGGACTCTTCGCTCGTCTTTTTTACACTAAACTGAGCGATGTCATAATTTCATACAAAAAATATAGCTCTCAGACAACGACTGACAGAACCCACTTTGGAAATCAAAATTGTTTGCCCACGTTCAGTAAACACATGTGCACTTGATCACAAACCAGAATCTTCTAAAGAATTCGTTGAAAGCTTAAGTCCGTAACCTGATGTAATGATAAATTACTCAGGTCCACTGACTGCATTCGTCTGAGACAAAGACAGTGGTGCATCCACCCAGTACTATTGGTTTACTACCACTGTATTCAGAGCCTGGGGTGTAGGTTATTCAGTCAGTATGTGGTTATGCACTGAATCTACTTTAAGACAGACACAGAATGAAGCATGTCTACAAATTTGAGGTTTGCGTTGCACATTAAAATAATAAACTAAGACTTGTGTGGCCGTTCCGTGAAATCAAAACTGAAATTGCACTCCGATTAAAATCAAACCCATACTTATGAAGAACATTCAGGAAGAATGCGACCGACAGGTTCCCAATAGACAATTGCTCGCTTGGTCGCAGTGGGTAACGTGTCGTTTTTTTTTCGTTCACCAGGTTAATTTCTGACTCGGCACCATGCCCGATTTCTTTATCGTTTCGCATATACTCTGGCTACACAGCGTTATCTGTTGCGCAACATATTTCTTATTAGTGCGCGTTCCTGTTCGGTCGTTCTGTCGTTGAATCACGGACGGATAAACCAGACTTCGTTGAGTAATCACAAAACTGAGTCACGATTGTAAGAGACGCATCACCATCCATACCACAAATAACTCCTCGTATCTCACTATGTTGACCAGCAGACAATTTGTCTCGGACAAATTTGGAACGCAGAAAAAAAGAGAATTTACAGGAAACGCACAGAAATCACGCGAGAGAAATAAACCAGCGGATCTCATTGAATCTTAAATGCCAATCATGAAGTAAAAAAGAAACCCTGCACAAGGAAAAAGAACAGAAAAGAAAAGGGAGAGAACAGCGACATCACTAATAACAGCATCAACGTCCACATTCAAAAATTGAACAATGAAGTGTCTATATTTGCAAACAAGAAAACAAACTGTAAGTGAAAGTAACGCGTCACCAACAAGACAATTTCGTTTCAGCATCCACTACCTCGCGTCGATAAATGCACTCACATCACAGACAACTCCGTTAAACAACGACAACATTCACGCCACGGAGCTCGATTAGACGTCATCTAATCTACCGTCTCCAGTCACCAATTCTCGGAATAGCCCTGGCCTCAGTCCGGGAGACGAATCCGATCTACAGTGACCAATCACTTGGTGAACCACTCCATTTCTCTAAGCCAGGTCACCATCTGTTCACCTCGCACCTTACGCCGGTCCGCCGCAACATCGACAAACAATGCTCGATGTGGTAAACAACTAGCTGATATTCTTAATACATGGCCTAATAATCTAACTATGTGCAAATGTCAGGATTGAACAAAAGAACCC
>LUCH01004277.1:9886-20728 GCA_013368495.1 Paragonimus heterotremus | reverse complement strand
CGTCAACGAGACCCACCTCGACCTTCATATCGCCGGCCAAAATAACTACTTCAGAACCACGTGCCGACCGAACAAAAGCCGCCAATATAAGGCGGGCTTTGCATCGCCGTCAATACAATCAGTTGGGGCATAAGCAGACACAATGAAAAGATCTCTGAAGGTCCTCAATCCAGAGCTGACCCTAGTAGAACATGACAATCAAATGATGCAAAGTCTGCCGTCAACAGGAGTCCAATCTACCAATGCGGTTGTAAACATCGTGCTGAGAACCACACCTACTCCAGCCTGATCCATAGCCGCGGCCGTGCAGTCACCCGAAGTGTACACCAGTATCGCGTAAATGGGCAGTGCAGGTGCTGTTAGGTATATACGTTAACTGCGTCCTTGGATTCTAGTCTCCAAAATGCAGCACACATCGATACTCAACGAGTCTTATGTTCCTGCAAGAACGACCTTTTGGTCAACCTGTCTTAGACTGTGAATGTTGAAAGCATCTACCATTAATTCGCATTCTAGCTCTAAACCAACGACGAGCGAAGCCTGAGGCCGAGAGGTGTGAGATCGAACTTACCGGTGAGAGAGGGGTCAGCAGTTGCATGTCTCCCCCTATTCCTCTTGCTGTATGCAACAAATACAGCGACCCGGTTTACACTGCAAGATGACCGGTGCAGTAGGAATTATTGGTGTTGTGAGTATTCACAGTTGTATGTGGGCTGAGATACTGCCAGGATGCCCAGACCTAGACGGGAGAACGATTAGGGTTCTCAAACAAATCTTACATCATGAGGCAGCGAGTGGATGGCAATATGCTGAAGCACGTACGTTTCGAGGAAAAATACATTAACCTCCTTCTAACCCCCAATCTGGAGAACCAGAGTACTGTGGTTTGTCACATCTCTACTTATCGGCTGGTCTGGTATGAGTGACTCTGTCGGTGTGATCGTCACGCCGTCCAGTTTAGCCTAATAGATCATCGGGATGCGCAAGCCGTCACACTGCGTCATGGTCCAGTCTCGCTGTGACGAGTCCAGTAGACTACGTAAAATTTAAGAAGACGACTTCAATACAAATGGACATTCGGTGAACAATCTATCGGGTCCTGAACACACGTTTTGCTTAAATGAGTAAACAGTAGGGGCATTCTGAAAATACATCCACTGTTGCCGGACAATGTGGGACGATAACCCACACTGCTGGCACTTATGCTCCGATCTTCTGACAGTAAGCAAATGAAACGGCATTCGCGATATGTCGCCATACATTCACAGAAACAACTGAAGTACCAATATTAACTTGCTTGATTCTATCACACAACTTCAACTTTCAAGCTTAAACGCCATAGCATTGATAGCTGTTTAGTGTTCTGAGACCCCATTATTCAGGCCTAGTTGGAAACATCACTGATTATCTCAAAGAGAAATGAAATGACCTTTATAACGCCACAGTGAGCTACCACAGCAACTGACCTTCAGAATTCACGAAAATTTACAAGAGGAAGAAAATATTGGCAAAGCGACGAGAGGCACTACACAAACCCAAATGCATACGAATTAAAGCAAAGAAAATTTACTGCAACCGGCTCATCAATTTACTCAACAATTGCATAAAGCAAAGATTTACGAAGCTTACACGGAACTGTTTTCGAGCAATCTGATTCAGGATAAAATCATCTTTCAGCGTCTCGCGTTCGTGCTCCAGTTGCTGTAAGGCTACGATAGCCGTGGTTCCTTTAACTTTATCTTTGACGTCGTGTTCAAGGTGATACATCGCGTCCAGTGCAAGTTTCTTCTTTTCGGCGGCATCTTCAAAATTAAGGATGATTGGAAAGTGTTAACAGAAAGCTAAAAACAAAATGTATGAGATACCCTAAACTTACGACAACAGTCTAGTAAAACTTGAGCTAGTGGAGTATAGTCATTGCGCAAGATTGCATCCAAATAAGGTGACCAACGTCAGAACATCCGTAAACCATAAAATTGGAAACAAATAAGCCGGTAAATTCCTGAATAACATTCGCTGCAGATTGAACACCATCCAAAGAGTGTGGAAGCCATTCGTGGATCCAAGAATGCAAGCGAACAGATAGCACAATCTGTTAAATAGCATGTACTTTCAGTATTTAGATCCTTCAAGAAACTTTATTGTTAGCAACCATATCTCGAACAGAACGACCGAATCTTGTTACAAAAAAATCGTACGAATTGACGTCATTAGTTCGTTCCATATGAACGAGCATAATCATCTAGCACCGTTTACACCGTTTACACCGTTTACAGCTGTAAGACAGAAGAGACAACATGTCAGATAATCTCGTAAACCTCAGCACTAGACAGAAGTCAAGAGAGCCGCACAACAGATATCTGTTCTATTAACTGGTGGCTCATGTTAACACGGATACCAGTCAAATAACTGACAGCAGGGATTTAACTCATCTCCTGGTTAATTCCTTTAACACTATACTCACTTGAAAAGTAGAGTGTAGGCGTGCATGCATTACTACTTTTGTACAACTTATCTTTTCTCCGGATTATTCCGCTGATTTTCAAAAGTCAGAAACAACAGCTCTGTTGCGTATATCGGTCATCGAGCGGCAACTCCATGGCAGATCAGTCTGACGCAGTTATGGGTCCCAGCAAACACAAACTTCAACAACAGAGTCCGCATGGGATATGTGAGTGATAATTTTAACGTTCATAATGCCGGATGGTTCTCAGCTTCATCGAGAACGGACCAAAGCTGAACTGCAGAATAATTTTCTACTAGTAACGACCTCCCCAACTTGCGACGTTTCCTACCAGGATTCCTAACCAAGACGGCGATACACTCTTGATTCATCCCTAAAAGTCTATCGGCATACAGAATATCCACCTTTTCCTCCAACTGATCCATAAGAGCACGTCTCCACTAACCGTACTTAATCAGACGTTGTTATTATATGCATAAATCTTCCCTGAAGAATGCTTTGGCGCTAATACCTGAATGAATAAAACGGAAAATGTGACTTCTGTTGAAGCGTCCTGACAAGAACGTGTTTATCCAGACAATTCATCCTTCAACATTACCAAAGTACTCCTGGATGAAATATATTTGTTTCCATGTCTACTCCCGTAAACACCGTAAAATGTACTCTCCCGAATGGTTCAAGCCTATCTGTCCCCGTTCCGCACGTAAGAATCGCACGTATATACTACTCCTTTCAACCACCGCCCAAACTCGTAACGCTTGAATGACCACTACCGACAAAGTCAACGAACATTTATTCAGCCGGAAAACGACTTGCCCCACCTGGGTTATCTATGAACCATAAATCTTAAACTTGACCTGGATACTGCTCGCACACCTGCAGTGGAGGACCTCAACCATCTCTTTTCGATCGCGTTCAGGACAAAATCGTGCGCCTCGTTAACCACACATTCCAAACTCGAATCGTCAACTTTTAGACCACTGCAAAAATGTTGCTAATCTTCCCCTTTTTTACCGTTATCGTCATAGAAATTACCTTTTAACCTGACCAGAAGTATTCATATCTCCTCTCTTCTAGCAGTGCTACGTCTCCGTACAAACTTTTGCTCTCCTCGTTCTTCTCTTGGACAGCGAAACTTCCATTTTCTTAGTATGTCCCCTCTTCCTTATGGTACGACTGAAACGTTTACGTGTTATTATACCTGTTCCTTATCTCCAAATCCATACACATAATTAGGTCGCTCTCATTTGCAATTCAACTGCATGGCTCAGTTGCGTGCTAAGTAAAGCCTAATCATCATGTCTATAATTCCATTCACAACTTCTAAATAACCGATTACCTATTCACTGAGTTATCCCACCCAAATAATCTACAAATTTTCGACAGCGACTCTTCATGATTTTCCTGCACAGAGGATCTTCGGATTATGGGTATGTCCTTTATTCGTAGCCTCGAACGCATGCACTGTGTGCAGCAATGCTCAGAATCAGATATTAATGTCTGGAATCAAATGTGTGCTATCTCCGGAACGCATATCCACGATTTAAACACTCTTTCACTTGAACTTGCCCTCAGCGATTTTTTCACAGCATCTCTGGTGATAATGAGGCCTTATTTTCTTGTCAGGCTACAGTGAGAATCACACTTAACTTTAAGGAAATTCAGAGCCTGCTCGATCGGATACAAATAAAAACTCGTTTCTTTACCGATACGGATCAGAAAGACGTTGTTCATCTGTAGTATATGCATAGTTTCCAACAGACAATAATTTAGATGCTGTCATGAACGCCTTTTAGAATGTCCCATGATCTTCTGAGACAAACGAAGCATTCGGACATCACTGTGCTTGCTGACGATATGAACGTACAATTCAGTCGTCTAACTCAAGGAGAAGAAGCAACTGGGTGGTATGATCGGTGTTCGTGACAATGGCGACTAGCCGTCGCAGGTATGTGTACCTCACAGACTTCTCAGCACAAACGACGGTAATGCGTCGTGTAGATACCATCCTGTGAAACTTAACCAAGGAGGCAAACTGATCATATTGCTGTCGACCATCGGTGGCACAACTTCATTAAGGACCATCGCTCATCTTGGGGAAATAACCTTAACACATATCATACCATACCCGCTTAGCCTTATCATTCGATGAAGGATCATCTGCTCACAACCATGAAGTAATAAGCTGGAAAATGGACTACGAGGGTACACGAAAGGTCTAGCAAACAGCGGAGTGACTCGAACGAACAATCGGCAAAAATATCAACAGCTATGCGAACCTCTTGTGAGGAGGTCTTTTCCTACGGAGCACTGCAAATACGACAGAAGTGGATTGCTGCTGGTTCAATAAAACTTAGGAGCAAACCGATTGGCATCCCTGACTCCGAACCCGACAAATATCACCGGGAACTAAGACGCAAAATTACGAAGAGTCCGCGTAAGAATAGTACGGTTTATTTCTTCGAATACACCAAAGAGATGGAAAAAGCAATACTACCACAGGATAACCAGGTGTTGTTCTCCCTAATTCGCGGTTGTATTGGCCGTCGGTAAGACGTTACAGGCTACATATGAAAAGATGGATCACGAATTTATAACTCGTCATAGCGACTTTACAAAAGAGCAAGCACTCTGAGGGAAGATTCGGCTGGTTTCAGCTCATCAAGCTGTGAATGATGGAGATTGTGTATGACTGTGTTATGACATTCCAGGCGATCCTCTGTTGTTAACCGAAGTAGCCTTGGAGCTCAAAATAATAAAACAGGTCCGGGTCTCCTTTGTCAAGCACGTTTCAAAGGTGGCAGTGTAAGATTGTTGTTTGAATTGATTACACTCTTATGTTCCATATGGGAAAGTTGAGAGGTGACTCAGGATTGCCCATCAACAACCATTTCTATTGTCAAGAAGGGTGCCAGAAAATCATATAACAACCACAGAGCTATTGGAATTCTTTTACTGTATCCAGGCTGCTAATAGGATTTACACTGCGGCGGCTGAAACAAAGAGAAGCATATAGGAGAACAACCTGGCTTTCCGCCTGTTGGCGAGTGTACCGATTATATCTTCACTTTATGATAGATAGGGTAGTATCGGCGCTCTATTTCATAGCCAACGGTAGTGATATTTTTAAACCTGAAAACCACTTGTGACTCGGTTGCCCGATACATTCCTTGGGACTACATCCATCGACGAGGAGCCCCAGTGAAGTATGCCAATTCGATGAAGTCGTTGCATGCTGGATCTGAGTGCACGGTGTTCATTTATGGGCACCTTTCCCCAGCGGCCTCCATGTCAAGTGGCGTCCAACTGGGGTGTCTCACCTTCCCTTTCCTTCTCAAATGTGTGGTGGACAATGTTCTGGAAGGAGCACCCAAAGGTCCCAAGAATCTCGGGGTGGAGTTCCTGTCAGACAGTAAGCTGAATGTTGTTGAGTTTGCGGACGACATTGCTTTACTTAGTCTTCCTGCGCAGAACATGCGAACCATGTTTAAATGGTCCGATGATATAGCTAGTCAATATGGTGTGCACTTCGCGTCTTCAAAATGTAAAGCTTTGTTTTAAAATTAAGTTGGCACTGACCCTGTCTTTTTATTGCAAACAGGCCGCTGGAGACTGCCGATCATCTCACGGACCGTCAGCCTGCAGTACAACTGACGAGGTGTCCACAGAGAGAGCAAAAGCACGCGGTGCATTCACAAACCTCCGTGACTTGTGGAGTAGCGAAGAGGTCCATTTATCGATTAAGAGTTGAGCGCATTTAGTTTTGCTGTACGGACCAAAGACCTGACCCTTTCGTGCAGAAGGTGTATATAGATTCTCGGCATTCGATCATCGTTGTCTCCACCTGTTAGTTTGCACCAAATGGGCTGAGGGTGAGAGCAACGCGACGGTCTGTGGGCACGCATTTGGGGATTGTGCAAGGTGGTTACCAATAGTCGAGAAAGTAGAAATGCAATCGTCGCTGGCTGAGTCCCGTACTTCTTACGCCGACGGAGCATCTGCTGCACAGCGCATTGTTCAGTGTGGTTGATGGTAGTTTTAAGAAACTTCAAAGTGGTCAGGCGATGACGTGGTCACACACTGGAAACTTCAAACGTCCGCTACAGAGGATTGGTAGGTGCAGTCTACCTGATTTGGGAGTTCGCGAATGTACACACCACCAGCTGGAAACATCCTCCAACATGGCATTGTGTCACAGTTAGAGGGCGAGGCTGTATCGATAAACTTGCTGACCCTCTTGTTTCGTGAAGCCCAATAGTTTTTGTGTTTATTTCATTTCTTTTCCTTTTCTTCGCCACACATTCGTACTTATAAACTATCTTACAACTTCGTGGACCATTATCACGACCAACGGCTGTCCGAGTCGTTGTATCCACGAGTACTGTTCAGAGTTGGTAATTATGATGACGTTTGGATCATTTCCATCAAAAAGCACGTAATGTGGTGATGTCACATGCAGAAGAGCCGTGGTTTCGAACACCTACATAAAGCACTTCAGCAGAGACAAATAAGATGCCGGTGAAGATGATAACTTCGCAAATGATCAAATTTTCAATACAGGCTAAACCATCGTAATAGACAATGGATGTCACAACATCGCAAAACATATGACAAGACAGCACAAACGCGATGACAAACATTAATCTGTATGACCCAATCGCGACTGTGTTATGTTCCACACTGTGTGACGTAAATTTGAACAGCTGCAAAATCCTGAATGTAGCTGCCTTCGGAATGAAGCACTTTCGTATCAGGAGGTGAAGTTTTATTGTTGGTCTCCCTGGCTACACTTGTCACTCTAGACAGTTGTTCTACTTGTTTTCGTAAGTTTTCTGATATCAGCAAATCTCGCTTCCTAGAAACACAAAATGATCTTGGTGAGTGCGATCGTAAATAGTAGAAAGCGAATGAAAAGGTTTACGTTGAAAGTTCCAGTAGCTCCATAGGGATTTTTGTCGATTTGCTAATTAAGCCAAATAACTTGATTTGATCATGCAACGACAACTTCGCGGTCAGTTCTGAGTCAACCAGTTAGTCAGGACAGTTTACACACTTACCTACGTAGCATGAGATACCTGCTCGCGAAAGGCCGTTATCATCACATTTCACCAGCTACCCGAACAGTAATACAAAGTGCGTTTCCACACAACCGATTAGTTGAATAAATTAACGTAAACAGATGTGTACGTGAGCAAATGCGCATATGCAGTTACCACATTTATGAAATGTAAGATTATACCAAAGGTACTTGTAAGCCAGATGACTGTGCGACCATGACTAGGAGCCACCCAAATGTGAATAAGTTTATACAGGTACAGTTACCAGCTGAAATCGATCGTTTTCTATTTTTATGAAACATGCTCACTCAATGAAACAAAAGGACGTGCAACTGATTCTGAACCCATCTAGGATATACAACACGGGAATGTAAAAGTAACAAACAAATGGGACATGCAGGGTGCCAACATATTCATACGCGACATAAAGTGATGTCAAACGATGAACCACACACTGAATGTGAGCAGACCGTTTCACACAGTTCAATGTACACCTAATCTGACAAACATATTTTCAGATGTACTCCATTAGCGAGACAAAGGCAACATTTTGTGAGATGTTCGTTTGTGGGCTTGTAACGACTACCTCTTAAACACAAAGGAGCTATTTTGTAAACGGTTCAAATCCAAGCGCAAGCAGTTCCGTTAAGCTGGGTGGCCGCGTTTTTCAAACACCGACCGGGGATGTTTATGGGTAAAAAACAGACTTATATTCCTAGCAGCCGTCTCCAAGTAATCCCAAGCACCAGTATAAAGTGGTATCCACCCCTATCACGAGACTGGACCTTGACGTGTTGTGACGGCTTGTGCATCTCGATGACCTACTGGGCTAAACTGGACGGTGTGGACACCACACCCACAGAGTTACCCATACCAGGCAGGTCAATAGGTAGAGGTCTGACAAACCAGTCTCCTGGTCTTTCAGGCTGGAGGTTGGAAGAAGGCTGGCATTTTCTTCCGGAAAACACACCAGTTCCGGTACACTGTAACCCACCCGCTGTTTTGCGGCATAGGCTTTAGAGCCAAAGGTTTTGGTTGAGAACCCTAATCGTTCTCCTGTTTAGGTCTGGGCGCCCTGGCAGTATCTCAGCCCACATACAACCATGAATAATCATAACACAAGTAATTCCATACTGCATCGGCCGTTTCGCAGTATAAACCGGGTCGCCCTATCTGCTGCATACAGCAAGGTGGATAGGCGAAAACATGCTACTGCTGACCCCTCCCCTACTGTTCTATCAAATTTAGTTCTCAGGCCCCTCCCAAACTCCAGTTCTCGTAATTACTCCACAAGTCCCACAACAGTTGTAGCTAACCGTGGTAACACTGAGCCGATAAGTTCCGTCTCTTGTCATTTAGCTTCAGGCATCTCTCGTCCCTTGCTTAGACCTAGAATGCGAATTAATATAGGTGTTTTCAACGTTCGTACACTAAAACAAATAGGTGAACAGGCCGCTCTTGCACCAACGTTAGACTCATTGCATGTCGATGTCTGCTGTATCTTAGAGGCTAGAATACAGGACAGTAATCAACGTATGGAACTAACAGCACCCGCATTGTCTACCCGATATTGGTTATACACTTCGGGTGACTCCACAGTCGCTGTTACAGGTCAGGCTGGAGTATGTATAGTCCTCAGCATGACGGCTGCAGCCGCATTACTAAATTAGATTCCTGTTAACAGTAAACTTTGTGCTGTCCGCTTGGCAGGTTCCGTTAAGACCAACTCTAGACGCAAGACTTTCAGAAATCTACTCATTGTGTTTGCTTACGCTCCTACTGACTGTGGTGACGTCGGTGTCAAAGACGCGTTTTACTCAGATCTGGCCTCTCTTCTTCGGTCGACACGTGGCTCTGATATAGTCGTTTTGGCGGGAGATATGAATGTCCAGCTGGGCCGCCTTAGTGAGACCGAATCTCATTTAGGTGGCAAGTATGGGATAGCGTCACATCGGTCAGATAATGATGGGCGATTGTTGCAGCTGTGCACTGAGCATAAGCTATTTTTAGCCCGCACTAGTTTTAGGCATCGTTCACGTCATTGCTATACTTGGCGCCCTCCTTCTCTGAATCGGGCCTGGTCTCAGATAGACCACATAGCTGTTAGTTATAGGGGGCGTGGTTGAATTCAAGACTGTCGTCCTTATTGGAGCACATACTTGAATTCACATCATGCGTTGGTACGCTGTCGTTTTGATCTTACTTTTCCTGTACAACGACCCCATCGGCAGCAACGACTGGCTGTTGATAAATTGGCTTTACCATCGGTAAAGCATAAGTACCAAACTAGCTTAGAAAGCTTCCTTAGTGGTACTCACTCCGAAGATCCTAATAGCTGCTGGACTCAAATTTCACAGGCCATTCAGAAAGCAGGTACTGTAGCATGCGGCACAAGGGTAAATGGGCTAAACAAACATTGGATTTCAGATGAATTTCTGGAGTTGTTAGAAGCCAGACGGAAGGTTCCTCCTGGAAGTTCACATAACAAGTCTAGAAGAGATATCCGTAGGAAACTGAAACGTAGTCTAAAGGCTGATCGTGAGACTTGGTTGGTGAAAAAAGTTAAGGAAATGGAAACCGCTTTTGCCTCAGGGAACAACGGCAAACTGTTTAATCTGATCCGTGCCACTGGTTCCAGGCGACCGTCTGTCAGTGAAGCTATCAGCGAGGCGGATTGCACACTAATTTATAATAAGTCCAGAAGGTTGGAGCGTTGGGCGGAACGCTTTGAGTCAATTTAGCTAGCCCCGTGCTTCAATTGTGTTGCCGCCACAAACTTGTGACGTAGCACCCTGGTCGGTAGATTTGGAACCACCCACTGAGACTCAGGTTCGCAATTGTATCTCGGCTCTCAATTGTAATAGGGCTGCTGGTCCAGATGATCTCGTGCCGGCACTTTTGAAAGAGGGTGGATAGGTGTTAGCCGAGGCTTTGACTCAGCTGTTTCAACTTGTATGGACGACGGAGACCATCCCTCCGTGCTGGGGTCGCTCAATAATAATTCCCACACTTAAAAAGGGAGCACGGGGCTCTTGTGAAAACAATAAGAGAATCAGTTTAACCCCAGTCATTTCAAGGGCTCTGGTATCCATTATACTTCGTTGACTCACTACAGCTCGTGAAGTAAACATTACAGAACAGGCAAGGTTTTGCCCTGGGCGGGGATGTATAGATCACATTATTACTCCCCGTCAAATTCTAGAGCAGCGTCATGTGTACCGTCGGCCACCAATCGCCGTATTCATCGATTCGGTGGATCGACCTACACTTTTAGAGTCACTTAGACACAGAGGTGTCTCTATATTTCGAGCACCGCATTCC
>LUCH01004276.1:9392-44887 GCA_013368495.1 Paragonimus heterotremus | reverse complement strand
GAGCTGTAAGTGAAAGTAAGATGTCATCAGCAAGACAGCTTCCTTACGGCTTTCACTGCCCCGCGTCATTAAGTTCACTAACTTCTTACGTCTAGAGCTGGCCTTAACAGAATTTGCCAAGCGAACAGGAATCCCGTCTACTAATGAGGTTGCAGCCCTTGTACTGAGGACTATACCTAGTCCAGCCTGAAATGTGGTGTATTACAAGGCAGCAGTTAAAACTGCTGTGATCTTAGCATCATCAGATTCAGTATCTTGGCTCACCATGTCTCTAGTTGTTCACAACACGGCTCATTCACCTTGATGTTCAGAAGTATATCAGGCTGTGCAATGACCATGACGATAGAACTTTCACACGAACTGTATCATATGGAAATTAAGCAGAGAAGAAAATAATTTACTATAACATGAGAAAGACGGCTTTTAGTGCAAAAGCATGGCCCCGAAACAGTGCTTTTAAACACACAATTTCCCAACAGTCAATTCTTCAGAGACCTGGAAAGAGTGTTTTCAATTCTTGGACAAAACAATTTCAACTTCAACTCCGCATCCGGTTTTTACTGTTATCAAGAATGTTTTTCTACCAGACACCTCTGTTCGCTCTGGAAAGTATATTATGACAGCAGCAGCCGGTCGTCAGTTTTAATTATTCAAATACTGCACACTGAAGCCTAGTCGGTAATTTGATAAATAATGGACTGAAATCCATGAGAACAAACCACTTGTCATCGAGAAATATTTCCCATTTTGTCGTAGCACTGCCAATTCCAGCCACCAGACCGAATAGTACTTGCTGTTATATAACATTATGAGCCAAATATGGACTGTTAGACTTCACAAGTCAACGGAAAAAACCAGCGGAATTTGACGTCACGATCGCGTGATGTGCTGTTGATCTGGTTGAAACCAAGTTAGTTGAAACTCAGAGCAGTTTTGAGGTATGCTTTAGATACAGTTGTCTAGCTATCAAGAAAAAACAAGAGGTCTCAATGAACTAGTTCGTCAAATCTTATTTTTCGTAAGTGTTGAATGAGTAGACAGCGGTATTTTTAGTGAATTTCAAAGGATACGGTGGTTTTTGCTTATGAGGTCAATCGGCTTACTTCCATCGGTAGACCATATTATATGATCTGTAAAGTTTTCTTATCCAGTTTCTTTGTTAATGTACCGTACATGTGTAAGTGTTCATTAGGCAGATCATCAGATGTTGTCTCTAATTGATCAGAATATCTGGAAGCAGAGACAGGGGAGTTAGCGACACATTTCTTTTATGAACTCTACCATGATGGGATAGATGTAGTTCAAACTGGGTAGAAATTAATGCCATCACGCATCACTTGATCACTGTTTTCTTTCAATGCTCAGGAGGTTATTACCATGAGAAGCCCTCAAGTTAACAACCAAGAAATGGATTTTTCTTGGGTTCTAGAGAACTGCCATTCAAAGCATCCCACCAATCATCATCGAACCTGATCGGTTTTAATCTATGGGCGAAAAAAAGCACCACAGCTAAAGAAGGTTATTTACATAATCTCCTGCATCCCCGGTGACTGATACTGTGTGGTCTAGTGGATGAGCTTGTGACCCACAATCTGGCGCCTATTCACAGATTGTGGGTTCAACAACCTGACATGCTTGATATAGATAATACATAACAATGTTGAAACAGCTGTCTTTCAGTTAGCTCATAGTCATCGGACAACCTGTTTGCATTGGACGTGGCATTGACAGCGTATGCTATTTAATCACGGTAACTATGGGTAAGATTGACGTGATGCAATTATCTGACAAACTGACTGCGAAGGGGTACGTAACACATGAAATTTCTACATCCACTAATCCGAATGTCAGACACATGCAGGGGGCGGCAAGTACAGAAGATTATGATGTTTTAGTCGGTTGTAAAAATAAACAAATACAGAACCCAGACCCATTTTACCAAACTAAGTGAGAGTGAACGGTCTGTAAATTATATTGCATGTGAAATAGGTGTGAATGCCTTGATACTGACGACTGTTATCAGTCATTAGTGGAGACGTACGTGATGCTGTACATTCAGAGTACGTCCATTTCCAGACAGATATTTCCCAAATACTTGAACATAACTCCATGTCACAATATGCACTGGTACCATCATATCCACTACTTCTACGTGGAATTCGACAGCCACGGATGTTTTTACTGTTTGTTTGAAATTATATCCGTTTTCACTTTATTTAAAGACATTCTTTTGTGCGCACACTTCGCCATTTGTGTAACTGTTCTTTTGTAGTCATCTCTGTTCTTCTGAAAAGAGATCCCAGATTTATTAACAGAACTATAAAGTTTCTAATCTGATGCAGCGTCATCAAATGTTCCAATTTTACTGCGTTTACTGTTGAATATCGTTTATAATTGTGCGCCTTACTGACAAGTGGTGGTCGACGGTGATGCAACTATTAACTTATTTGATTTCAGCTTTGAAGGTCAGATAGATATACCAAGTGGCAATGTTTATATCGTGCTCGTTATATTCTTCCGTGGACTGATTACAACGCACTAAAGTCTATTGCATTTGCGAAATAGGTAAAAATCCACTTTTATTGATCAAGTGTCTCGTCTAAAGACTTGACAACTGGTTATTAATTTTGAGCAAATTTTTATCAGGATTGTTTCTATCTTGCTCCTAGATCACTCACTGGCAACATCCTCACTTTCACGCATACTTCCCGGCAGGTACTTCTTATCCATCGATGTGTGCAGATATCCTGACCAACGGAATCGGCTGCATCGGTTTCACCTGGGTATGTTTGTTTTAAAGCGTCCATCACTCAACGCAATAAGGTATTCACGCAATGTTTAGTTAGCAATGCAAGCTTATTACTTAGCAGTGGCGTTGGTGGACTCCACCATGAACTGCTTGAGAAATCTTTTTTGTGCAGTCGGTCCTCCAGATTATTCAGTGCATTCCGTGGGAAACAGTGAAAAGAAGTGGCAGCAGATTTCGAACGTGAAATTTCGGATTTCCCGGCGTGGCCTAACAGTCCAGATTTTAAAGTGCCTGTCGTGTTTGAGTATGTTGTTTCTGTCGCTGGTTTGAATCCAGCAGAAGCCGTGATTATTCACACTTAGGTTTCTTCTAAATCACGTGATTTAACTGTGTATCTATGGCGGAAAAGGTATCGTTCACATCGGTTTATGCAGATCCAGGGAGATATCTGATGTATGACTATGTGACCACTGAATAGGGATGACGCTATCATATGAAGGCCTAAATTCAAATTAGCCAGTAAGTTAATTCCAAGTGAATTTTCAAAAACAGAGTTCCATTGTGTTTATTGCTGATAAGACTGCGGTAGCCAACGATGAACAGTGTGCAACAACCCGTGATTAATGAGCATCACTCTAGGCAACACGAATATATCTAAGTATGTGTAGCCTTAAGGGATTAGGGAGATTACGAGATAGAAGTTTCCTGCACCTGTGTAAAAGCTTGGAGGTAGTGTTGGACAATATGTACGGCTTCCTCACCAGAACAATCCCGGATTACAATACGATTCAGCTGGAAATGGCGCAGCTGCTGCGGTAGTGCTTTGGCTCATTACCAATGATGGGCGCAAAGGACATCTGTTTTGTGTTCATTTATCAGGCTATTTACAATACAATAACTATGAAAACACTGCATGCTGTGATTCAGAGAAACGGCAAATGGAGGTTACGAACCGCGTCTTTGTTATCAGTTACGCAATCGCTGTTTCAGATCGTGGGCTTGATTGACTTTATTCCGGGGGAAATCAAGAGTCCGCACGAACCTCCTTTGACAGCTGAGGTCAGGGTTGCGCAATCAGGTACTAATAGCTTCGGCAACGGTCATCTTTCGGAATCTCATCATTTCTGATCGATCTTTTTGGCACTCGGCAGACAATCTGAAAAGCATCTTTTTTACTGACAGAATGATTAGAGTGGGTCAAAGGAGCAACAGTCGCGCATGAAACCGTTTTAATCATACAACTGTTCAACTAGGCTGGATGATGCTCACGCCTCTGTCAGCCTTGTATTATGACCAGTGTATGATGCTCGACATAAGCAAACAAATTAGTACACACAACAGTTGGTTGTAGAACATAGAAGTTTGTCCTGAAGTTGTGATGTAACGGGTGTCGAACAGAAACTCGCAAAATTGAGCAGCAAGGTAGGTTGTTTCGACTGACCTTTACCAGTGAATAACTTATTGACTCCTCGTTTGATGATATTTCCCTGTACATCTGTGAACTTTTAGGTGCGTCGTATGTTGTCGAACATATATGCAATAACATCAGTAATCATGATAACAATAAATGGTGGTTGGAAACAGCAGAATGGATACCACAGCCCTTCAGAACTCTACAGTCTATGCGCCCATATTTTAACAAAAGGTAGAGTTTATACACACACCACAACCTTTGGCCGATTCATCAGAAACCTCAGTGTTTCTTTTTATCAGTGATTGTCAATCTTGGGAATAGATGTTTCTCGATTCCAAAATAGACGATACATGTAGATCTAGGGTAGTATGTTAAGAGAGGGTAATCGTGTTCTGGGATAATATTTCACTTTTGATGCGGTAACATTTTCGAACGAGGTTGACTAGTCAAATCTGTGTGTGCCTAAACTAATCAAGATGTGAACCAACACATCATTCAGGAACCAACAAGTCCTAAGTCAAGAATGGATAAACAGCGGTCAGTAGTGTGATTGAGTTGATGATGCTGCTAGAAAGGGAGCATGTGGAAGTGACGAAAAACTGAAAAAGACCCCGTTCGACAAAACACTAACAACTGGTTGGATGATACTTTTTGGGCATTAACTGAGATGTATTCAGGCCCCTTTTCGTAAATCTTAATATGTAACTTGTAACTCCGTTAACCTGACCACTGACTTAGAATCAAACGACAACCAGGAAACACTTTTGTTAGCCGGATTTTTAGGTACAACATTACTTCACGACCGCTAATCATGGCGAATCGACACCTGGGAATACTTCACGGAACACATCCATCATTCGACATTGGTATTTGCCATCATGATTAGCCCACTACTTCAAGCAGATTTGGTGTTTTACGTCAATTCAGATATGCGGAAATCAGCATGAGAAAAACGGCTGAATAAAAGATGATACCTTTACTTATTCCTATAAAAGGCTAACAAAACATTTTCATGACCGACTTCCAAATGGCCCGAGGGAATGAAAAGGCACAAGCATCAGTAGTACATTTAAGAACGTGTCTTTGGAGTCTATACTGAATGTTCCGCAACTTAAATAGATCTCAGGATTGTTCTTCGAAGAGAGAATATGTTCTATTCCATTTTGGTGTATTTGAAAGACAAATTTTGTTGGACAAAACTCATAAATACTTATACGAATTGAGGTAACTGAATGTTTTACAAGTTTACAATGGACAGTATAGTGTGACAAAACAATACTTGTTCACTGGTCAACATTCTCCGGAATCCTATGAATGGTTTTGTTGTTGTTGCTGCCACTTATCAGGTACGTCTACCTTGGGAACCTGAACCACATATTCTACTGTATGAACGGCAGATATTTGTAGATACTAGCTAATTCGTTTGGATGAGCTGCACAAATAAATCACGATTAAACTAGTATCTACGACTTTCAGCGGCTGCAGTTCTTGTGATAGGATTAGTTGTTACAGTTCACTGGGTACGCCCGAACTATGAATGGCAGCAACCACGGAACCGTTTTTATGCTTTCCGAGGGTTTTGACCAGTAAACACCATCTACTCTGCCATGTCATACATGGTTATACTGCCATTTGGACTGAGTTTGTTGACAGTCTCAGGTAACGTGTTTACGATCAGCACTGATCTAAGGACTTCTTTGAGTTTGAGACAAACAGCACAACTAGTTCGCAAATGAGTTGGTATCTACTAGTTTATATCGGACAAAATGAGTGAATGAATATCGGAATCAGACTACAATATGAGCCCAAAATAATCTCTAATAGCACAGCATGATTAACGCCTCCACAATTAGTGAACACTTGTATGTGCTATTGAAGGTGTTCAGATAGTGAAACGAGAGCTTAGTACGGCACAGGGAATTTTTGCAAAAGCCATCGAAGTCACAGAATCAAACTATGCGGAAAATATAATCAGTGGTTACAGTTCCAGAGTATATTAATACATACCTTAGATTGATTTACTCGGCTTGTATTGGTTGGTGGGCGATTAGAATCCTAAACGAACCAAGTTGTCTTATTCACCTGTTTCTCTCTCAAAACCGGTAGACATCACAACCAACAATTTTATTGATTCTATTGATTTCACTCCTATCTTGATTATGCATGCTGCTGTTCCACTGAGGTGAATAAGTAAAACTTTATATCCAGCCCCGTCTCTGCGCCTTTGAAATGTGGCATGCTGCATTCAGAGTTTTGTCTGCCTAAATCAGTTTGTCTGAAGAGGATTTCGCATCACACATTAAACGTCACCAGTAAACATAGTTAATGAGTACTCATGAGTTGGTCTTAAATTATGAATCCCCATTCATTTCGAACCATACTCCAACAGAAAATATATGCTGATGATGTGATCAACGAAGTGATCATTAATCCAGTGGCCAATTTTTGCTCAAAATACTGCCAAGGTGGATCAGCGAGTTTTGTTTGTTCTTTCTAACCCAAAGGCTATTCAAAAGCTATCCATGCCTAAGGTTGTGCAACAAAACCATAACTCTAAGAAACATGCTATATACCGATTATCTTGGTTTGGTAGCAATGTTGTTCAAACATTTCGTTGTGGTGACTGATTCAAAAGGCGTCCTAGTCTCGTGATCCATAGAGAAATTCGCCTCCTTGTTTACGTGTTTTTACCATTTGAACTAAGAACTCCTTGTTTTCTGGTCCGGATGATCATGGGTGATGCAGTGGACAGCTGATTCAATTTTGTGGTTCTTCACCAGTAACGCGTAGGCATTAGATTAATGTTTTAGTGACCATTGCCAAAAGGGTTATGTACACAATTCACTGGAACACAAGGTCGACTATTGTTAAGCCGGTGAAATCATGTCAGGAGCATTCGAGCTGACGAGGGTTAGAATTATCTATCACATGTTAATCAGTGGACACCGTTACTTCTGAACTCCTGCTGTGCACGGACTGTGAATTCGCCTTTGGCTTTTCTAAACTTGAAACTGGGCTGTTACTGCCTAGTGGTAATGATGTCAATTCCCAACCATAAAGTAGCTGGACACACTCTGATTTTCCTGTTTTTTTTATTAACTGGGAATAGCTTGAAAACATCCAGAACATAAAGTGATGGCAAGATCCTTCTGGCCGAAAAAACTATCTACTTCTAACCAAATGCAAATTGTTCACTTTGTGCGTTATTTAATCGCCAGCTTATACCCAATTGGGTTAATCGTTTGTTCCGTTAACTTGCAAAACACTGTTTGCATTTGGTCTTAAGCAGACAAACAAGTAACTAAAGTCAAAATCGATGGACATCTCGTTTTCTGATTTATCTTCTAACTGTTTCCATTGCACAGGCTTCCAGTCCAGCTTGCACGGAACTCGAAGTGGTCATGATGGACTGGCTGGCAAAAATGTTACAACTGCCGGAACAATTTCTGTCCGGTGGAAACGGTGGCGGGGTGATTCAGGTAGGTTGATTTCAAGTAGGATAAGGTTAGCAGAAAAGCAGATTACTCAAATGCTTCATAAGAATTACTCGTCGAAGCTTCAAATCGGGTCTTACATGTTGAGAATTAACACTGTGGTTCATTAAGTCTATCATTGTGGTGAAAGTAACCAGTCTGTGGACCCACATAAACGTATTGACAAATCACACCGTTCCGTACAGTTGTTTTGAAGGTTGGATTTGTGACAACAGAATGTCCCTTGACATTGCCACTCAAGTTCAGTGCCCGCGACGTGCCTTTAGTGTGGTCATATCTACAACATTGATTTCGAAATAGGCCACACTAAGTTACAACCCTTGTCACATACACTGTTCACGTCTAAGTCGATGTGGCTTATTGATTCTTAATCCCGAGCTGAATACCAGTTACAACCGGACCATACACCGGTAATAGATCGAAACACTTAGACATGCATTTATTCGGTTGCTCCATATTATGACCAGTCCATTAGCACGAAATTGAGGATTTACAATGAACATGATTCCGAAATGAATTCCATAGCATCACTACAGTGTCTTTCATTAAAAGAGAAAAATATACGACGGGGCTAAGCTACGGTGTATTGTCATTTGAAAAGAACATTGCTCACTCTATTACATCATCGGCTTCAAACAGTCAATGCAGTTGGCTGTCGGTAATTTCGAAAAATGTAAGGCCTGAAAACAAAGGTTATCTTGAGTGTATGGAAATGTTTTTATTTCGAATTACTACTGAAATACTGGGTAAATAATTGAGCTGGAATCGTGCGATTAATACTGGATAGACATGGACTATAATATATAATATCGTAATATTAGTAACTGTGAATGTAGCTTGCTCGCTGATAGCAGTTCGGTCTTAAAGACGTGCAATACACCAGTATAATGTAAGCATTTCTCGTTAGATCCGCTGTGTCAGTGTTCTTGAATAGTTTGTGACATCGTCCCCGCTGTGACGTTTTGTAGATCACCTACACGTTATCCTTTGTAACAATGGGCGTATCCAGATATGCCTAGTTTCGCTAATATATGTTAACCACGTCCTGTCGATGGCTTAACCGTCAGGTAGTCGAGTGGGCCAGTGTGCATTCCCAGACCAACCGAAGCTTACAGCAATTGTTATCATACGGTCGACCGTTTTGAAGAACACATGTTGTGCATGCAGCTGTGAAGATCTAAGTCGAATATAGCTTCATACCAATCGTACAGATAAGAAAAGTAAAAATATACCTTATCCCAAAAGCTCGGCAAATCAAAACCAAAGCTAAGCGACAGATTACCTGGAGTATGTTCTACAAACTATCTAAATGCTCTGTTTGTATCTTTTTATCCGGGATGCTTTTGGAAAACCATTCACATAATCGAGTGAGTCCGATAATAGGATATCGATTGCCGACTCACTCCAGATATGATCCTGGTATGACTCCTACCGGTTTGTGTAAAACAGAGTAAAAGTTGTCAGTGCAAGAGCGGTCTTACTGTACGATTGCTAGACCTCGTCTAGTCACGCGAAACACGTTCACAGAGGTTTCTTTTATGATAGTCAGTTTCTCATAAGCATTAGCTACTTGTGGTGGGAACACCATGTCAACACTGATGCAGTTTGCTGACATGTCTACCGGACGGACAAACGCTGTCAACCCGCTTACCACACCGTGTACTGCTTGTAACTGCGGGGTTGGACTGGGAACGGCAGCCTACAGGCCAAAGTTTGGCTTCAGTTCGGGGTAAAAAGGTCTATCGCAGTTACTGACCAGAAACGCTCAAGAATATGGAAATAACCAACAAGATGAAAACGACCTTTGCGTTGGCAAATGTCAGAAACTTGAAACATTGAATTCCTTTGGTCCAGTTAATCAATAACGGAATAAGATATCGCAAGATGTCAACATTTCGTTTGCTGCCATCAATCGAAGGGGCCAATCATAAGGATATGTTTAAAACCTAAGTAGAGACAACAAACAACCAATCTGCGGGCTTTCTATTGAACGAGCGAATAGTTTCTGTTCCAAGGCAGGCAAAATTTTTCAGTCAACATTTTATGCAATTGCTGGGCAGGGGGACGATTACTGGTTATCTCTGTTTTCCGAAGGGCAAGCAAATTGGGCTTTAGATATCAGGAAAAGGTTGGTGATATTCATAGCGAGGTCGATCAAGATGTATTTATGTAGATTACCAAAGGAACGCGTCTGTCACAGTGGTCCGCTGATGAGTTTAAATGAAATATGAACACCTTGCAGTAAATCTCTTCTAGTTGTTTCGACAATGTTGGCAAAATTATCTAACTTTTCAGAAAGTGATATATTTTTTTTGTCGGTCATTTGTATTTAAATCCGACCATTAGAAATTTTTGCGTTTTTTTTATTTTCAGGGAAGCTGCAGTGAGTCTACATTGGTTGCATTGTTTGGGGCTCGGAATGTAGCAATTCGGAAATATCAACAGCAGCATCCCGAAGCCAGTGTGTACGATGCCGCATCTAAGCTGGTTGGCTATTATTCGGATCAGGTAATATCTTATTTAAAAAGTGGGTTTTTAAATTCTCTCAGTAATGCTGTTTTCTAACAATGCAGATGTTCTGAGATGAGATTTGAATGATTAACGAGAACTCAATAATATCGATGTAGTTTGTATTTCCAGTTCAACCAAACCCGATTTAGACATTCTAGGTAATTCATCTCAAGTGATGTTCATCGAGCCGACGTTTTAGTTGATGACAGTCAGATTCAAATTTTGGTCCGATCATGTCCACTTATCAGGGGCTTCTGGCCTTTTTTTTCTAAATGACCTTGACTTTGTGTTGGAGTCCAACTTTTTTGCAGAATACTAACACTAGCAAGCTTTTTCGCCCAGTCTTACCAGACACTCCGAGCGGACCATTGTAGCCGGAATACACTTAAGCAACGGGCGTAAGCAACCTAAATCGGACACAGCGTACACTTCCATTTTGGCTATCACAGGTGTGCTGCAACCGAGTATAGTGAGCGTTCGTTGACGTATCCTGGCTAACTCACCGGTCAGTCACTATCCTTTTACGGTTCCGGTTTGTTGTCCATTTTTTCACTCCCTATCCCAGAGTGTCACTGTAATCCTTCAGGTTGAACCATTTTTAGAATATGCTACAAACACCCCCTGAGCCATTTTTAATTAGCATCGAGTTACGAATATTCGGATGATTTCGGGAATAACTTCTTGAGAATAGAGGACTTTCGCATAATCAGAAATGGTCTACAATAATGTGAACCTACTTGAAGAAGGAAATCTCTGACTAATAGTGTATACATTTGACCACGTATATTCCGCCGAAAATATTGTATTTTGTTAGCCTATTGTGATGATATGATTGAGATACTATATTACATTTTCATGTTTCCTCAAAACTGTTTGTACACAGGCACCTTACTCTCGATTAATCTTAACGGAGCAAAAGATTTTATTAAAAATCTGAGCCATGCAATATGATGTCCAGATATTTTGTTTTGTGTTGACTGAAGATGTCAGTTAAACTAGCCTGCTGTAGCATTTGTCTCTGACAAACAAAGTTCAGCGCTTCCCACCTATTTGTTTTGAGACCTTTATCTCTCCTCAGCAATCTATGATATATTGCAATCACAATGAGTCCAAAATACTGATTCGAAGTTTAAGAATTCCGAGTGTGAATGATACCCGGAAATCACATGCAATCGAACTAGGGACAGAAATTGTATAACTATACGCAGTACATCTCCAATCCTATGAGCCGAGTTGTCATTGACAGATGTGATTTACGAATTCCAAAGTGTAAACAAGGGCACATTGATATTTCTTTGAGGTACTCAAGAATACATCCTGACTAATGGTTTCTTCCTTGTTACGTAATTTTAATGTTCATTGTCAGCCGGTGGCCACCATTTTTTAGTCCACGGTTATCACATTTTACCGGTTACCATCCAATAAAGTTACCATTATTGAGGGTAAGTACACACTGTCCTCTTACTGTTCCTCAGAATAGTTGACCTAAGTGTATACCACGACCTTTATTAGCTGGCGCGTCCACGTTGGATGAGGAAATACACACGTCTATCAATCAATCATTTTCAATTTTGAGCGGAGCCCGTAGACGTAATGGCTAGAGGTATTGTTGGTCCTGAACTTCATCTAAAAAATCGCAGATTAATAAATAAGCACAAGTGTATAGCGAAGAAAATAACAAAACAAGACATGCGAGTTTCATGGAAAAAAGTCAAAAAGTCTGCAGATTAAGCCTTGCCAATTACTGGGGAACAATTTCATATCAGAGAATGTTCCCAATCATTGGTGTGGATGGTGGCGGACTACCCAACCATATAAACAGCACTCATTAATCTTGCTCAGCGGGACGATCAAGGCTTTCATAGCTAATGACCACGTCAACACTTGGCCAGCCTGCGGCTTGAATGAATGCGTGAACAGAGTTCAGATCCCGGCTCTGTCATGGATGTGCAGTATCGAGGACTTGGAAAAAGGGTGTGTTAGAAAGTCCGTGAGATTGGAAAATCCGTAAACAATTGCCAATAGTTTTTACTGTATGTCAACTACACTCTCTTACTGATGAGCATTCAATAACGAGCTGTCCATTGAACGAGCTTTGTCCTTACAAAGGTAAAATCACTTTTCAATTAATGGAATGAAGCGATCGATACGATGATCACTAATAGATGGAAGATGGCAATTTTTAATGGAACTGGGATAGACATAACGTCACTTAAACAAAGCAAAGGAAGTGGATCGTCTGTGAAGAGGCATTGGTTAAATTAAAGGACAATCGCAGTTTAATAGCATTAGTTTGGATGTAGAAAAGAAGGACCAGAGGATAGTACAACCTGTGAAGCATGAAGGACTGGGAGAACGAACCCAGGGTCCGACAAGCCAACAAATTTTCATCAGACAAACACCACCTGCCTCGGCATTTCAACAGACACACGGACGGTTACAACAGACTGTAGCTAAAATAAAAAACAGTGTGTTTATTGTTTGGTAAATACATTGTAGTAACAGGTGAGAGCAGAAAAAATCGAAAGAAAAGGCTTCAACAATCTCAAGAAAACAGGAAAAAACATGGTTCACGAAACTAAGGCAACTTATCCATCTCATCGAAATAAAAGCCTGATTTCCCTCGCATTACCTTTTGAAAGAACACATTGGTCACGTGGATCTCTCAGCGCTACTGGATGCGAATGCTTGCAATGTACATTGATGATGAACAGTGTTTACCGTTCGTCTTCATGAGCATGCGCTTCTTGCAGATACACCACCATAATTTAGCCATGTGCTCGGAATAGTGAAAACATCAGTTAACCATGTAGACTGATAAACCTCAAAGTTCTAATCACGAAGTGGGAATTCCAGCTGAAAGCTAACTCAAAAGGCTTACCCAAAATCAGGCATCCTACTGAAGCCGAGTTAGCTAACATTTTCCGCACACTACTCTATTTACAATCGTGCATGTTGACACAGGGTGTACGCAAAATTCAAATTACATCGGTCCGCTCTATCGTTTACATGTTTTGGTCAACATAGGCTACGATCTAAAGCAGACGAGTGATAACAAGCTTCTCAGTGTTTGAGAGTCAATTCCAGGCAGAGAACTCATGCGCGTTAGCGAATGCAAGTAGACGGAGTGGAAAGGCGAACTTTCCGTAACCAAACGTGCTAACTCGAGGAATATTTCCGTGAACTGATAGATAATAAAATTTGCACTCGTAGCGGAAGTATATTTGCACATTAGCGGAAGATTCAAAACTGATGATTTTCTCCCAAAACGATCGATGCACGTAATACCGTCATTCTAGTTATGTCTTACTGTTTGTTAATTGTGACTTGAGGACTCCAGTGAGACAATTTGAGTCTGTGTACACATTGTGCAGCCACGGCTGGGAAGATGCAAATGGAATTGAAGTTCATAAAAAGAACTTGTGGCACATTCCAACTTAAAGAGTTTCTCACTGCGTTGGCCCTCACCATCCGTCCACACATAGAAACGAACACACAAGCCTGTAATTATTATCTCAAAAATGATTTGGCGCTTATTGAAAATGTCCAGAGACGGGCCTATGAAGAACTGTTGGATTGAGGAAGATCCGCTGCCCGAAAAGACTGGTAAAATTAGGTGAATCCTCACTTAATTACATACGTTCTGAGAGACCTTATTCTCATCTACGAAGTACTTCACACTCCTGGTCATCCGTTAGCACATCTCCTCTCACTAAATAAGGATAGGTGCCTAAGGGGTCACTAACTGAATGTAAGTAATGGAATAAGCAGTTTACTTGGTAGACCGAACTGCTTCACAGTTGGGATCTGTTCACACTGGAACACATTTTCCAACTCTGTGGTGATGGTTGGATCGGTTTATAATTTTAAAAGTTTACTTGGCAGGTACAAACATGGGAGTTTGCCTGCGCCATAGGCTTCCTCACGACCGTTCTAGTCCGATTCCACTTGTCATCAGATGCATATACATGGCGGAATGTTGTTTTACTGTTGTTGCAAATGTAGTCGCACATGAACAGCTTCGTTTAAGTTTGTTTCCATTTAGTTCTATTCACGTTCTTTGTATATCTATGAACCGTCCAACTCAGTCTTTTTCCGACCAACACAGAAGCAGAAACGCAAAAGCAACCCAAGAACAAGTTTGTTTCTCATTTACGATTTTATATAGGATAATAACTTTTAGATAAGCCGTTAATTATATGCACCATCATTGTCGATCGGTGATTAAGTCAAAACTGGGCTATTTCTGTGCACGTTCTGACCTGTCTTCTTTCTTGAATACATTCAGTCCCATTAATGTGATTGTGAAAAAACCAAACCAATAGTTATCTTACCAACCAGTAGTAGCTCCTGCAGACTGTTATTACAATGGTTGTTTTCCTCTTTATGTTTACATCACGCTAGGCTCACAGTTCCGTGGAAAGAGCCGGGCTAATCAGTATGCTTCGGCTGCGTCCGATACGAACAGGCAGCACACACGAATTAATCGGAATCGATCTGAGAACTGCGATCGAAGAAGACGTCTCTAACGGTTTTATGCCATTTTTCGTGAGTTTCTATTCGGGACACTTATAAAAATTAAATTTAATCTATATGAAGTTTTATATACACGATTTATGTGTGACTGCCATAAACTGCGTACTCTGATTTAATGCATACTTTCTCGGTATCAGACGGGTATCCCTCTGATGATACAATCCAACCAGTAATGTGCAAGCCGTATTGCAAAGCAGACTTTTGCCTTCAAATCGACGATTTACTTTACTCATTACTTAATATGGGGAAGCAGTAACAAAAGTGGGGTGATTACGTGAAGTCCATGCAAGTTGTCAATCCTCATAGCAACCTGACAAGCGGCAGAGTTAAAAGCAATGAATTGACAGCAGAAAACGAGTCATGGGTCGACTCCAGTTTCCATGTGAAACAAAAAATATATAAAAGATAGAATCTAAGTAAAAGTGGGCCAATAGATGTAACTAAGTGGTTTAATATCTTAACGATAAAGCGAAAATGAAGAAGGTAGACTAAGTACCGCTTCAGAGTATCTGCATTGCCCTCCAAAACTGAACTGCATGGACATTAACTCTGCATACACGCAAGTGGGTCATTTTGACAGTTCTTCTTCCGTGATGGTTGGTGGCACACAAACCACCTTTAACTGACTAACAATTGTGTTAGATAAATTGTCTGGTCACTGGCTGTGGATGGCAGTTAAGAAAGAATAACTGCATCAGTCTTAATTGTATAGGCAGGCGCTTAGTTGGAGTTATCTCTTGGCTATTTGAATATGTGACGTGACTTTTAAAATGAATAAAGATGGCTCAAAAGTTAACTAATCAGCCCTAGAGTATGGAGTTGTAGGACATGCTGATGCCAACGGATACGCATATACATCAAAATGTGGCAACGGAAGCGTGCATTTTGTAACCGTTAGATCTGACAGCTGATTAGTGTGTGATCTCCCTCAATCATATGTCTCCCTCTACTATTTACCGATTGTATTAACCCACAAAAATAAGTGATGACATGGGAACACAATATTGCTAGATAATAATTTTCATCTATTACTTTTGTTCATTATCAACTTCAGCTTTTCACAGTATTTCTGATCCCCAAATTTGATCAACCGTCATTCGTTTTGTTTTGCCTGAAACACAAATAACACTAGCCGCACGGAATAGGTAACAGTTATTGATCGGTGGACTGGATTAGAACAATAAAACATGTACAGCTGAGCCACGACGCCCAAATTGTAGCCAGTTATGTACCTAAGCCCGGCCTAGTTTTCGTAGTGTCAGTGGAACTTAGGTGATCGTACATAGAGTGCTTAAGTGAATTGAGCGAATGTGTGTGTACAATGGATTAAAAACTTTTTGGAAAAGTTACATCATATTTATAATAAATAATACAGTCACCGCAGTTGTTTCATTTTGTAATCAGAAGCATTTTCAGCCAAAACTGAATAATTAACTACACTTGTCTCAATATAGAAGTGGTTCGTTTGAAGAGCAGATAACTACAGACAACTTGAACACCTGTGACTTCCCCAATGTACGTTAGTCGCGGTGGTCAATGGGCTGGTCGAGTGAACATTTTCAAAATTCATTATGTTGAGCTAGATGATGCTGATGATTAGTTGTCACAGATGTCTCTCAAAGAACCTATGCAGATGCAATCTATATCACTGTTCGCAAGAGCTCATTTATTTTGGTAAGACTGGGTAACATTTTGAAATCAGTGAACCACTTTACTATTAGATATCTACCAAGGACGGTTGGACACAGAATTTTGTTCGAAGGTGTAAAGCCCTAAAATTTTAGCAGATCTGTGAAACCAGAAGCAAAATTAACACAACCTTGTCAATGAAACTTGGTCGTAAACGATGAAAATACTGTTTGTTATTTGATATTGATTCTACTGAAAACCTAACAGTTTACGACAAGTTTCACAATTTGCTACCGTTCTTCAGATTTTGATATAGCTACCTTAATTGTACGAGTTGACTCTCGACTAAATAAGTTGATAATTTATCGGTACACTTCCTTTACAGCAAACATGACCAAATTTCTAAATGTCAACCGTTGTTGTGGCTTGCAATCTCGTTAAGAATTATGTTCATCCTCCTCCTCCTGCTAGTTAGTTAGTGATCAACCGACGAATGCGCCAAGTGCTGGTTTGGTACGACGACAGAGTCGTTGGCGGCGCGCAGTCAATGAACCTGGAACGACGTATGTTGAGTGTAACTGATCGGCGACGACTGGACGATTAGTGAAGGCGAAATATGTCGAAATGACTTTCGTAGATTAACGCGACCGTGGAGCAACTGAAGAAGGCAGCATTAAAAACAAGTGGTTTAATTCGCTGCTGTTGGCAACGGAATTGAGTAGATTTCTCGTATAGAAATAGCTGCACAGAATCAACGGGTAAAAGTCACTCAACCGCCAATAAACACTGAGCAGAGTGACACAATGTATACATGACATAACAGAACATGGCTCAAACTCACGATGATATGCTATCGGGGGTGAATGAGTTCACTGTACATAAATGAAACAGTGGGAATAAAGACAGTGGGGAAATAGTGGGGTGTGAATAGGGTATGCTGGGTTAGCAAAAGATAAGAGACTCAGTGAGTGAAAAACGATTGAGTAAAAAAGTCATAACCAAAGGTAGGCTACAGTTTCTGGCTTGACTATGAAGAACTTCTTACAGTAAAGCCGACAAGAAACTAGCAAGCGAAGTAATGAAACAATTGTCAGAAGGGCTTACTACATTGCAGAAGTGGTATGCACGTTACTGGACAAACGTATTGCTCACGATAACTACCTAAAGTCATGCAGTACAGAGTAAATGTGTACCTGATAAAGGGACTGTCGTCCTGAGGAGATAAACTAACAGGTCAGCAGTGTGTGGTAAGAAATGGGATAATGGCGACAGAGGACGGAATTTATCGTGTTTGGCACATGAGTTTTAAATAACCAGCAAACGGCGCAGTACGCCTGCCTCTACTAAGCAATCAATGTTGGCTAGGGGTGGTGGTAGATGGCTGAAAACGATTATTATGGAATATAAATCATTAACCATATGATCACAGTTTTGAGCACAGACTAGAAAAAGTTTCTACAGGCTGAACACCGACGGTTACATTCTAACAATGGGACAAAAAATAAACTACTACAAATGAATCTGTAGAACCGGGTTTTAGTTTTGTCGAAATTCAACAGTAGTACAGGTCTCGGCTTGATTGGGACTTTAAGATTGACCTTTCCACTTCTAATCTACTGACCTAACCACGGACACTGACAAATTACGACATCCATCTGTTTGACCAAACTAGCTCATGCTAGCTTCGTGCCCTTCGCGTTAACTAGCCTCGATACCGCTGTCCTAACAGAGGATGCACGTGAGTCATCCGATAGGTTCTGTGTAATTATATAAATATATACAGCGATTAATATATATAGCTCATGTCATCGGTATATGATCGTCAGACGACAGTGATTATTAACAGATGGTTCCAGAAATTTGAACCGTTCAATTACCTTCAGCAGTTTAAACAAAACAACCAGCTCACAAGAATGCTAGATATAGGCATTTCGTATTGACTTATTAATAGTTAGTTTGAAATGACATGAATCAAATTGGTCCTAGTTGACAAAACAGGGTGTAGATAGTCAATCGATAGGTCAGAATAGTTCACTAAGTCGACAGAAGGGTCACGTTTATTTCTGAACACAAAATCAAGCTATAGGTAAATGTTGGGGATTGCCTCAACAAACCTCGGGAACCGTGGTGTGGACAGAGTCTGTACGATTCCGAGTGCATAAGCTGAATCGATAGCGCGGCCAGTGATCACAGCGTGTCTAGCGCTTGTGGAGACCGGCTGCTCACGTTTATCAGCAGCCTTGCCGGTTTTCGCTAACACGGACTTCCACACTCATTTAGTCAAACGCCCCTTCACTATGAAAATAAAATACCTCTTGGTTCCGCCCAAGTAACTTTCTCTGGAATCAGAAATATATTTATAAACACAACTTGAGGCAACACTGTTAAGCTAACCGTTTGTGAATAAAGACACTGGTAGCTCCTGAGTCTGAACGACTACACAGCGTTAAGCTTCATAAAATTTTCGTTTAACTGAACTTCTTAATTAGTGTGTTGTCTGACACATCATGTGACTGACCCTGAAAAGCAGATCTAGATAGACGCATATTTTTCTACATTGGTCGCCAGTTCATGTGATGCACTTATTCTGTTGTATCTTCTTGTGAGCCAAACAAAGCAACCATTTGACTGTAGTACGGAATAAATCAGGTCTGTCTGTCCAAAAACTGTAGCCCAGGTAAACAGTTCATGCACCATCGTTCGCTTATGTTAAACTGGTGTGAAGCTGCTGAAGTTTGAATATTGACCAAACCATATAAAGTTCCCATGGACTGCACTTCTAATCTGTCAACCTACTCGGTGACTTATGAGTATGTCTAGAAATGACAGATGTTAGTTGGCTTCGAAACCACAACTGATATTTGGATTAGAGTGACGGCTATTCAGGCGATGAGCCTAGTTATTCATTATCTGTCTAGTGTAATGAGGTGCGGCGATCGTGTTATACTACTGATACCACTGTTATTCAGTAGTGGGGGCCAGATTATATGTTTTAACACTGAAGTAGCCACAGGAGAAATACAAGAAGAAATATCGGATTGCAGCACCGCACGAAGTGGTTCTTGGTACGTAATGGAACGTAAAGCATTTGAGCCTTGACAACTGTGACAAACGCAATGGTCTGGGCCCAGTACCGTACTCAGATGAGTGTTTTGTTTGTTGTCTTGTTGAAACGAGTAACTCATGTGTTGTTTTGTTGAATAAAAAACCCTTGTGCTATTCGTTTTCTTGATTCACAACAATTGGTCGTCTGAGTGCTATTATCATCGAAGTGATTGTTTTGGTATGCCCATAACTGCTGTATAATTCTTGGCAGGAGGCGTTTGCAATAGTGAGACTTGATAAACGTCTCATGTCTGCTGCATCAGCCTAACTATTGAACTGCTCAAGTAAATGGAAGCAAGTATACCTCTTCGGATTTGAAAGTTGAGGTTCTCGCGAAAAGTTTCCTTAGATCGTAGAAGAAAAACTACGACGAGGAATTGTTTCCGACAATTTATCATAAGATCAGCACAATCATGTAGGTTTAGCAAAATAAAAACAGTGTGTAAACAAGACAAATAAGTTTAGCAGAATGTTAGTGGACCATGTTGAGCGTTACAAAACTTCCGGACACCTATGTTGAGAGAATCGCTTGTATGATACACTCTCAACATATGATGTAAATTCAACAACGGACTCTGTCGTCAGACTGATATGGTCAAAATAGGGTCTCCAGTTAGTTCACTTCTAGCAGGTATTTTTACGGACAAGCTCGGAAGTCAACAGCTGGGTCAGCCTGTTAGCAGCTTGTGCTTCTATCGACAGTACATAGACGATATTTTTGTTCCACTTGAATTTGAGTACGATTTATCTAATGTCGTCCACTAATTCAATCAGGCGCACCACGCCATCACGTTTACTTCTGGAATGAAACCAGAGAACTCATTTCATTTTCTAAGTGTGAACTTCCACAGATGCCTGGATAGTAGTTTGCAACGCTCCGTCTGTGGTGGGGCAACATGGACTAGGCAGTATACGAATTTCCATAGTTTTGTTTCTTTAAAACGAAAACGAAACCAGGCTGATCAAGCGAGCAATGAGAATATGCTCTGCAGAAAAAGTAGACCAAAAACTACAGACTCCCCAACATATTGTTGTAAAATGGCTACCCGGATCGTTCCATAACCCGCAACTTGACTGCGACCTAGCCACAGAGGCAGATTACCCCGATGGACAAGAAAATTGTTTAAATTCGTCTTATTCTTAAGGGTAATATTACAACCCAGACGTACAACCGTCGGCTTCATCAGACTTTTAGGCATACGTTTTTGGCGACAGCGCTATGCAGTTGTTTCACCCCATCCCCCTGCTGACTGTGAACCTGAAAGTTAAAGTGTCTGTCCTCAACCAATCCATGATTGCGTACTTATGTTCCTTCTGTTGTACGGCAGAATGTGTAGATCGCATTATGAGGCTTTTGTCAAAATTGATCAAAGCTGTTCATGCAGCTTGACTCGGGTCAGATTCCACCTAATCCATCAAAAGTGCAGTCGTCGCACATCTGGCAGATACTGATCTCTGTGTTGACTCCACTCAGGCGTTACATGTTGTCCCGATCAACCACCCCAAATGTTCAGACAACAGATTTTGGCTGTGGCTGAATCGATCGTCATTTGATTACGCAATCCGGTTTTGTGTTAACGAAAATTCGTGCAAGCCCTACTCAAAGGTCACGTCGTTGGTTTGTATGTCTATCTAAACTCCAGTCGATAACTCCAAACCATTCATCATTCACATTGGCGAATTGCTGTCTGAGTGAGTACTTGAATACTCTGTAACGCTCTACGTGATCCAGTAACATTCTGCTAAACCTCTTTGACTTGTTCACACGCTGTTTTGGTTTCGCCGAACCTATAAAATTGTCTCTCAAGCTGAACATCATCCACAATTGATCGCAGCTGTCACATTCCCATAGACCAGCCGGCGTTTGGCTCCTTTCGAAAAGAAACACTAGACTCGAGTTTTGCTTTCATTAGAGCTCGTCAGTAGTGCATATCCTTGCCACGTTAGTCGGGACTAGAACTCAGGCCACGTTTTTCTGAGGCAACCGTGTTTACCACTGTGCCATCGACCTCACATTAGGCACGACCGAATTATCATATGTGAACGCTAGACCACTTTCGTTTGTGAGTAATGATCGATTATTCTGAGCAGCTGAACTTCCGTAACTATTGCATTAACGTCCACTTATCACGTCTGTTCATAATGGAGATTGTTTGTGTCGGTGTGTCTCATTAATTTGAAATAAAGTTCAATGAAGTTTGCATGAGAGTTTCGTTTTAGTGGACCAAAGTGTAAGTCAACCTACGTGCCCCTTTATGGTTTGGGGAAATTTTCACTGTACAACTGTCCTTAATGATAATCCAGGCTGTACTCTCGAGTTGTGTTGATGATTCACGCAATTCAGGAGCTTTACTTTTCACATAATCGCAAATCCGCAGCTGTTAGAGTAATTACAGATATCTTAAATTCTGCCTACTTTTCCACTCTCTCTATTCGCTGTAACTTCATTTGTTCATCCAATAATAACACACATTTATCGATGTCAAAAATAACGCACTTAAAATCTTCACTTCTGTGAAATATTACAGTTTTTGCTCCAAGTCCATCCGTTATTTCATATATCGCTTTTTGGTAGCACACTGTTCATTGCTTGGAGTTTTGTTTAATCCACAAGTAGCCTCGGTGAATCTAGTTTTTAGGCTGTCTAGCTAAACAGCCCTAGTTGAGTAAACATGAGTAATCTGATTCAACTTTAAACTAATTAGATTCACATCATTTCAACATAAAGGAACCAGAGTGAATGAGCTGCTCATATGAGCAAAACGAACTGTACCCATAACAATCGTGCATAGGACCAAACTTGATTACTTCTGCCCAACAGTCAAATGGTTGCTTCAGTTGGCTTATAGGAAAGTAAAGTAAATTGAGACATCATCCGAAGGGGTCACCACTGTGAAAAAAGACAGCGTATCCACATAATGATCTTTTGAAATTAATAACATGATGTATCAATCAACACAGCATGGATAGTTGTGGGGACAGGTTGGTAACAGAACTGCCTAAACTCCTACAGACCGTTTGGGAAACTGAAGAAATATCTCGTGATTGGGATCTAGCAACGGTAACTCCTGTTTTTAAATAGGAGGTCCGAAGTCCATGTGAAAATCACAGAGGTATCAGTCTAGTCTCTGCTGAGTTCAACCTACTCACTGGCCTCAAATTAAGTCGGCTAATCAAATCCACAGAAAGCCAGATACGCAAGGATCAGCTGAGATCGCGGTCCGCTCGAGGAAGAGATATTCATACTTTCACCTTATGACGGATCTCGGAACATCGGCACTCTCCTAGGTAGCCAACGGTCATGATATTTTTAGACCTAAAGGATGCTTTCGACTCGGTTGCACGTAACGTTCTCTGAAGCTGTCTTCACTGTAAGGGAATACCGGGGGAATCCGTGAATTTGTTGTGATCACTGTATGCCCACTCTGCAAGCAGGGTGAGAGTTTCTGGACGGCCGTCTCGGACATTCATCGCTTCTAATGGTGTTCATCAGGGCTTTTCAATCTTCTCCTTCCTGTTCAATTCTTGTCATGAATGAAATTCTGGAAGTATGCGTTTGAGGCATCCAGTAAACTTGATGTTGCGATTCTTCCAGGCGCCAGGTTGACCAAGCTAGAGTATGCGGATGGTATTATTTTATTTAGCCACTCCGCTAAAAATATGCAGACCATATTGAACAAAGTGAGTGATCTTGCTGGTTTGTATGAAATACGCTCCGAATCTTCAAATTACAAAAGCTTGCTTCGAGACTGAGGTATTCCCGTTCCTACCTTCCTCACTGTAGGCAATCCACTTGTGGCTGTAAACATTTTCACATACTTGGGTAGCACCATCTCGTCAGCCTGTAACATTGCCGATGAGATACCGGCGATGATGTTAAAGGCATGAGTTGCCTCTGCCAACCTGCGTCATCTGTGACGTCGGTAAGACGTCTGGTTGTCGCTAAAAGGAAGGGTATATAATGCTTGCGTGCGTTCTGTTCTGCTCTATGGTTTGGAAACCCGGCCTGTTCGCAGCGAGGATATATGCCAATTTGCTGTGTTTGACCATCCTTTTCTTCGCCCATTAGCCCAATCAAGTGGACTGACCGCGAGAGCAGTAATACAGCCGTTTGCTCACGCGCATTTCGGAGCGCCTGAGATACGTGATCAGTTGGTCAACTTATTGTGTTCCACAGGCTGCGATGGTTTGACCACGTAACCCGTGTGACATTTGGTCGTTTGCCCTATCGGGCTCTATGTATTGAGGGGAAATCGCGTGATTGTCAAACAATAGCGTAGTCACGAAATATAAAGGTCTTGATTATTCCACTGCGTATAATGAGTAGTTTTTGCCTGCCTGGCTGGGGTCCTCGTGACAACTGGTTGGAGACATCCGAAATAGCGGCATTCTTCAGTCATCGACGTACCTACATCCACCTATTACTAGTTCTTCCGCCTAGTCCTCTGTTACTGTTATTATTATTATTATTATTATTCTCACTCTAATCCTTTCAGCTACACATCTTCATCTAGGATATTTCACGTCACTGTTGAGGTGAGTGGTGGCCCTAATCACGGTACCTTCTGGTCAGGCTCATGGCTGTAATGACTATAACACAGAAGTGGAGAAGTTCGAGGAAATAAATATTTACTGCAGTTCAACTCTGTGTAGTCGCTCCGACCTAGGGACAACCAATGTTTTAACTCCAAAGAAGAAATCGCATAACGTTAACATTTTCTGGAGCTAGACAGCCTTTTCTGAAAAGTCAGCCTCAGTTTCCTTATCCGGCTTGAGTATGGTCACACTGTTTTTTATTTTAATTCTATCAATGATTTCAAATCGCACTTCGTGTTGGTATGGCTCCCGCTGATCAGATCATGATAAATCCTTAAGTTATATAGATGAATCTACTTTTTTAGACGACCGAGGCTGTCAGCACCAGTTAGTTGCAGATCACACGTGATCAAATAGATTCTCAAACTGGACTCCAGTATGAACACAATTTGGTTTTTGTTGTAGTAAGATTATTAGTTCTGGTCTCATTAAACTCAGTGGTACTGAAGAGGAGTGTACTGCGTGTTTATTGCGGTTTATTGAACTTAGTTATCCTTCTGGTTTCATACACAACTTCCGCTAGCAGATGCTCTCAGCCTTTTTCACACAATCAGTCAGTATATAAAGTGCACATAATACGTTCGGAAACTAGCGGGTTTCGGACGATGGCGAGAAGATTGTAGGATGTTTGATGCCAATCAGCCAATCACATTTGTGTAGATTTTTCTGAGAGCAACCGGCATACATCCCTAGTCCTTTTTGGTAGCCTTCAGTTTATCTTTCGTTAAAAGCCAACTGAATTGGCTGGGATATCAGTCGTGATTTGTGTACCCAGTGTTTATCTGGTACTGATCAGTGTGTACATTGTTCTCCGAGATCGCCACTACTGGAATGCCACATTTACTGTTATTTTTTCGTCAGGCTTTAAAAATAATCCTAAGAACGCAGGTGTTAACAGTACAAATTTGGAATAATGACAACAGTGATCAGAATGAAATTTATCAAGGTAAATTTCACAATAAAGCAAGCAACTTGGTAAAATTCGAGTTTTAACGGTCGTTAGAATGATCAGACATCCGCACGGTATGGCCACTTCTTCCGTATGTTTTTCAGCTTGCTGCCAGAGGTTGAACTGAACACTGTCAGTTACAAAGGATTTGCATAAATATAGCCTCATTACTCACTAACTGACAGTTTGGTCATGTTGACATTTAGACGCGAGTTGTGTTTACCGCACATGTTTACATCCACGCGACGTAACTTTTACACAGAGAGCAGATAGATTTAATCACCTTCCTAGCTGCCTATCGGTCGATTGCGGTAGTTGGTAAAATGAGATATGGCAAGAAGAAACGAACATACTGCTCCCAAATAAAAGCAAATCAAGACAACATAAATAATATCAACGGTTAGGCATTGATATACTGCCATACACATGTACAGTTCTGGAAAAAATGTGAATAGAAGCAGGCAACATTGCTTATGATGTACGTACCCTACATGGACATTACTTAGCTGTCTATATGTCTTACGGTTAAACGTATGATTCGCACATTAATCGTATCATCGTCAGTTTCTGTCGTAAGAAACCATTCGGCAGTACTGAATCGTTCGCGGCTCATTATTCACAAGTGCACCCTTCTGGCTATCTTCTTGGAACAACCTCATGATTCACCAATCTGAACAACTCTGCCATATTGTAGGCAACATATCGACCTCCGTAGAATCGTGTTGGGCTAACTGAAATTGAATGATTGAAACAGAAACAACCACACCAGACAAAAACACGGTGATTTATTCACTTGGCGTGAATAAATTTCCAATTGGTGCACATAATTAAAGGTATACCGAGTCTAGACCGTTTATTTCACATGCATAACGGAAATGAAAAAGTTGCGCACTACAGACTATTATGTCTATTTTTGATGAATAATACTATGTGGTTGTAATAGGTTTGTGATGAAAGACGATAGACTATTGCTACTTTAAGAAAAACTTATTCTGCTGACAACACATATACGGTATTCCTCTTGGCCTCGGTGTTATGACTCACGGGAAACAGATCAGTTCTCGCGAGGTTAAACTAGAACAGCTACAGAAAATGCATCGAGAAAAACGTCAAGACAATTCGCGGTTGATTGTGTCTCTCCACACTAATGGGGTAAAAACAAGCCAAAACACGAATACATGCAAATTCCCCTGTCACAAGCCAGGTTCACGGGACTGGTGGGCGATCCGAACCAGTCCATAAACAGTAGCAGCTGTCAGAAATCTACGGCAAAAAGCATCAGATGATCAAATATAATATTGCTCAGGGAAAGTCGTTTATTTGTCCCGTTAACCATCCCGGTAAGTAGGTTCACCACAAAGTGTCGTATCTGATGGGAGTTTAATGTTATTTGTTTTTTTGAATGTTTTAAGTTTGCAGTTAGTCTGCGGCACTCACCGTCGATCGGGATATGTGCGTCGATTCAATGGTGCCCAAAAGTTGGGCTGCTTTTCATTGATGGAGAACAAAACAAGGTTTTGTTCAAATTCCACCAAACAATTTGTCTTGTAGTTCGCTTGAATTAACATCCTGTAATGAAGACAGTAAAACACTTTCGGATTATGGCTAAACACTGGATACCTCATAGCTTGAAAACATAACCAGCTTTGACTAGTTGTCAGGGCCGGTCAGATTGAATGCTCTGCGATTTTCAAAGTGGATTTGCTTGTATCATTAACGTTGTACACGATATGGTTTAAAAAACCTTCTGGTCATCAGCCTGTGACTTGCCGAGGTAAGCATGTTTAGGCGAGACAATTCATTACGTTTGTGGATGTCGATAGCTAGCATCGGGTAAATCATATGAACCTATATATAGTTAATCCTTGCCATTAATTACGGATCTAAAGTGAAGGGTGACACCAAATTTGGGGCTGCTAATTACAGCTTAGATTGAACATCGATTTTGCATAGATATACTCGAACTGGGTGGCAGGTTCGTGAGGTAGATCCATTCAAAGTGGTGGGATGTACTGTTTTGTTTTGATCGAGGAGGTATTTTGGCCTACTGTCCGGCTAACCATTCTTTGTCAATTAAGCCAATGGGTTCACTTGATCCAAGGTTGATGACAGTTATCCTGGGGGTTGGCAGTGTTTACTTACTGAGATACTTGTGTCCCTAATATTGACGATATATTTGGATTAAGAGATTTTGAAGAGGTTATCATAACAACAGTGCTGAACGTTGGCATTGGTGAAATGCAGTGTGAACTGATCGAGAAATCCTGCTGAGGCAGACGAACCCCTGGATCATTTGGTGCATTCCATATGAGACAATGAAAGAAGTGGGTAAGAGAATGCAAATGTAAAATTTCTCAGCTCCCGGCGTGGCTTTGTAGCTCAGCTGGTAGAGCGCTTGCCACATTGAGGCATAGTGCTTCTGTCACTGGTTCGAGTCCAGCCGAGGCCCTGACATTTTACAATTGGATCTCATCTAAAATTTTTATAACAAGTTAAGTATTCAGGCATTTTTTGAGTCACTTATTACTTGCAATTGTTAATTTCAAGTAACGATGTGATCGCTACTTTTGATACCATTGCGCACTTGTTCAGCGTGTTAAAAATTGAGACCACGGGGATCTCAGCGGCTAACAGTGATCTCAGTTCACTAGAAAAATACCTCGTTTTATAAAAAGATAACACTGTTTAAGTTAGTTGTTCTCAAAGAAATGCACCGGTTTATCATTCTGACGGCCAATCCGTTGCTGTTTACCTTGGGTATTGAAAATGACTGAAAGGTTTAAAAGTGTGGTTAATTTCAATAGACCATTGCTAATAAAAGGTAAACAGTGGTAACCGTCTTAAAAGATCTCGCCAAATCTATTTTACTTGAGGTGTCGCCTAAATTTTCTCCCCTAAACGCAAGGCGTCCAGCGTTCTAAAGTCGACGCACACACAAGTATGTCTTAGTGCGTTTGAACACTGGAAACATCGACTTTTGGTGAGTTAATCATTTGAACTCTGACAAAATTTTCCAGGACGGCTCACAGAGAACTTGGAGCAAGTAATATGATGTACAGATTGAACATCACCCACAATTGATTGCAGCTGTCGCATTCCCATAGACTTTCCGGTCGGCCCATTTCGAAAAGAAGCACTAGACTCGAGTTTCGCTCTCATTAGAGCTCGTCAGTAGTGCATATCATCGCCACTGCCGGGACTTGAACCACGGACACGCTGTTCATGAGGCAACCGTGTTTACCACTGCGCCATTGACCTCACGTTAGGCACGACCGAATTATCATATGTGAACACTCAGCCACTTTCGCTTGTGAGTAATGATCAGGTTGCCCGATCGTCTCATCATTAATATGATGTAGTTTGCAAAAAGATATCACTGTCAGTTTACTCCATTTAACTGTGATTTTCAAGGTTGCTTTACCCCGTAGGTAAATGACAGAAGCAAAATTTGAAAGATGCCGACCCACCTGTGAACTACTTTTAATATACTTAACAGATTCAACAGATTTTCCTGAATACTATAGATGGTCAGTATATCCACAATTTTGACATCATAATAGCACTGTGAGAAATGAAAAACCATCAGGCTGCAAATTTCAAAAATAAGAAGGAGAGGAACAGGGTAGCACAATCAAATACCGTATGCCAAAATTGACTGAACCTCGATTGGGTTTGACGACTTGCTCACCTCGTTGATTTGTTGAGGTAAACTCGAAGGTGGGATAATTACTCTGGAAGGCACACTCATGCCAGACAGGTCAGTAGTTACGGTTACCATGTCATGCAGATAAGTGACTAGAAAAAGTTAGCATCACTTTTCGGAAAATGTGGTACTAACTCTAGTCCACCTGCTGCCTCGCGTTAGAGGTTTTTAGCCAGACGGTTTGCGTAGGAAACCTAGTGGTTCCGTTGTCCACATGCGGGCTTCGTGGCAGTATCTCAGTATGCATGTAACCACAAATATTCACACCATTGTCAGTTTCACACTGCATCAGCCGTCTCGCAGTATAAACCTGGTCGCCCCAGCTGCCGCATACAACGGAGGAGATTGGCGAAACGCATTAATAACGATCTCTTCCTCACAGTTCTAGCCATTTTGGCTCTCAGCTGCCATCTCCAGATATTTCCAAAGGGTCCTGAAACAGACATACCTAGGCATAGTAATATTTGCCTGAAAGGTCTAATCTCCAACCATCCAGCCTCCAGTTTCCATGGTCCCTCTCTTAGGCAAATAATACACGTTATTGCTTGCATTACGGACATGAGTAAAGGACGATGGAAGCAGATATTTTAAATGATCCAAAACGGAGGGGCCGACAGACAGCGCTTCGTCGGACGTAAACTTCATTGGAAGTAGACGTCCGCTACTTTTTAGGGATTCAAAAATAAACTGAAGGTCAACGTGTGTTACTAGCTCACCTGCATTTCCTACTCGGTGCTATACGTAATTGTATTGTAAATTATATCGAGGAGGTTGGATAGGATGTTATCTCCAGCAATACTTATTGATCAAAGCTTCCGCATTCAGATAAGTCTCTCGACTAACTCACTTCGAAAACAAATATTAGACTTCAGTTTCTCCGTTATTAGAGCTAATGACTAGCGTTTGCCCTTGTGGAGATGGGAATTTCCATCTGCACCATCGTGTTTTTAACAGTAACGTGTTAGTCACAACCCTAATAGGCTCACAATAGCAACAGTAGTCGAAGTTTCTGCTAAGAACAGCTCCAGATGTCATATCTTCAGAACTGCTGACATTGTGTGTGTATGCTTTGGTCGACTGCAGTTGCATCTTCGTTAAAAATGCCTGTTACTCGGATATGGCTGCTCTCCTAAGGTTGGCATATATCTGTGATATGCTTATTCTGGCTGTGAATGTTAACGTCCTGGTCAGCTGACTTAGCAAGACCAAGTCATGTCTGAGTGTTGGGATTGGGCTGATGCTACACCATTCGAACATCGACGAATAACTAATACACTTACGCGCCAAGCACAGATCGTCTAGATTTAACAGTAGCTTTAGACGCAGTGCAGATCGTTGTTTCACTTGGCACCATTTTCTCCGAATCAAACCATATAGCCGTTATAGTTAATCTGGCTCTATTCATAATTATCAATCCGAATGAAGCACATATCTGGATTATGCTTACGCGTTGGTACGTTGTAGTTTTGTTCTTAATTTTGCCGAGCATCGACTTTACCGATAAAAAGGGATACCTGTCGGAAAACTTACCGAGCCGGCCATAATGCGTGTGTAAAATGCTAACTTAGGATGTAGATTCTGCAGTTGTAACTCCGTAGATCTCCACAGTTGCTAAACACGAGCATCATAGGTTATTTAAACAGCAATTATAATAGTATACGGCATAGTTGTTTATAGGTTAGAAACGTTGGGTGACAGAAGAGTCGTTGGAGTTGGTAGATGCCAGGCGGAATATGCTTCGCAACATTTCGTACAACTTGATTCGGAGTGATAGTCCTCAAAGGCTTAAGTACAGCCTGATCGCCGATCATGTGGCTTGGTCAGCTGTGAAAGCTAACGAAATAGTCGCTTTTTTTTACCAGCAGACTGTTCATCTCCGTTCAAATCACCGACTACGGACGTTCGTCTGTCGATGATGCTAGCACCAAAGCGAATGGTATGGTCATTCGTATTAAGTCCAGAAAGTTAGAGCGCTGGGCCAGACACTTTTAGAACCAACTTGACTGACCTCTAGCTTCCAATATGTTGTCACAACAATTTGCCATTCGATACCCTGGTCGGTAGATATGGAATCATTATCCATAGCTAAGGTCAGCTGCTATATTTTGGCTCTCAAACAAAATGGAGTGACTTGTCCAGATGGAATCGTGTCGGCACCTTCGAAGATGAGGAGGCATTAACAGAGGCCTTGGTTCAGTTGTTTCAATAACAGCGGTCAACAAACACTGTCTTTTGCTGAGGTCACTCGATGATGGTCCCCATATTCTAGAATGAGACCAGGAGCTTTTGCAACAACTACAGAGAACTAGTTTGACCTCAGCCACTACTAAGTCTCTGGCGTTCGTTGAACTTTGTCAAGTCACTAAAGTCCGAAAGACAGACATTAGTATAGCTTCGTCCTGAATGAAGGTGGTGTGATGAAATTTTTACCCTTCGCCTATTTCTGGCATAAGTTCATGCGCACCATCGGTCGAAGGTTGTCGATATTTTTGGTTTTGACATTACGTCTTTTAAAAATAGGGTTGCTCTAAACGGGTATATGAACCTAATCTCGATGACTTAATCACACACTTCAAATCAAGTGCGAAGTGAATTTATTCACTGAAGGGTTAGACACTGTGTGTCTAGTTGCACTTTCGGGTTTTTGTCCTGCTGACCCACAGATTCCGTGGTTGAAGACGATAAGTAGGAGTATGATTAATGGGGTTAAATGCTAGCCTGCTACTAAATGTTTTTATTTCTTTAAAACAAATCGCCGTCCTTTCATTCCGAAGCTTGCGTCAATCATAAGCAGCATCGATGAAGATTTCCCTGCGCGGGATGTTTACTTAGCAGGTTTATAACAACATTCAAACGTTCGAGTCTACCTCGTGAAAGATTTACCAAATGAATTTGTTTGCCTGTCACTGTCACCAACCCGTATCCACATCAAGCGGTTGCTTAATAAATGGCACCACTCAATAGATGTATTCAAGGGTAAGTATATATGTTTGGGTATATGAAGGCAGTGTATATCGTCTGGTTTTAGTGACCATGTTTTAAGACCCTACAGTTTTACCGTCGTCGCAACTACAGATGGTGATACGCGCACACCTCTGGTTTCATTAAGAAAAATCTGATCTCTGACTGATCTGAACCAGCGAAAGGACAGCATGACCAATCTGGTTAAGGAGACCCACCAGGAGCTTTGAAGCATTACATTCTTCTTGTTTGAACCTACCATAAACTCAGGTCTGATCGAGCAGACTACTCAATAAAACGTGGCTTCACATGAATTTTGCATCTGCTAAAAAACCAATAGATTGGCGGGGGAGCAGTACAGCTCTCTAACGTCAACGTCATGGGTTCGAAGTTAGGAACCACACTAAACGGATGGTGGACAAAGCCAAGTATTTGTATTCCTTCATTGATCAATGGAAGGCGGGTTTCCCTACATACCAGTGGGTCAAATAAACTTTCCCGTTAAAAGGAAGTAGGAGTGTTGGCCAGGATTACAAATTCATGAAATAATTTTTGAATAAAGTGACTGAATTTATTCTTTTATTTTATGTTCACCAATGTGTAATATTTGGTAAGAATCAGTTTTTCAACCGCTGCTTGTAATTATGGACGACTGTTAGTGGCTAATATTTTAACAGCCCCACTATTCTTGCTATTATCATATCGTTTTTTCCAGTGTGTTGCCACTTTGGGTACAACGGCCTCTTGCGCATTTGATAGACTACAAGAGATTGGACCGGTCTGTGAACAGTACGATATTTGGCTTCATGTGGATGCAGCTTATTCGGGTTCGTCCTTTATCTGTCCGGAATATCGCGTCTTACTGACAGGTATCGAGGTAATTCACACAGAAAACTGACAGTTTCTCCATTTCATTCAGCTAGTACAGTTTAGAAGATGGTATTCAGTTGTTACTTCCAAAGATTACCATACCCTGACAGTTTCGGATGGTGGTAGTTAAATTCGGATGTGATGTGTCACCGACACGGTTTTCTCTCGCATCATATTTTTGAACATGCGCGTCGTAACGGATAAACAAACCAACAATCCTGTTGAGATTCCAGCAACGTATGATGATAAAGTCTCAGTCATTGTAATCTGAAAGCATGAGTTTATGCTTCAGGACCAGACCGATAAGGGAATTTAACAGTCCCTTTTGAATGGAAGCATATTTCCAGACTGTACTACTCTGACTAGCTCCATACGGGATAGCAGGTCGGGTTTTAACTGAAACTGCCTTTTTCTTGATTATTTCTTTGTGAACGCTTCGTTTATTTCCCTATTCAACCGTGTTCGTTATCAAAGGTAAGGCGTTCATCAAGACGACAAAACGTGTAAACATCGTTCAACCTATTAATGTGTAGCATTCAAAAAGGTATCTCGGAAGACAGAAGATAGAAGCAAACAAAAAGGTAAAGAATTGAGGGCGGAACCGGTACAAACCGATCCTGCGGTCTTATTTGGTACAGACTCATGCCCGTGAGTTTATGGTATAAGCACACATGGAGATGGTAAATATCCTGAGCGTATTTTGTTTTTTGTTTTCATGTATTTTGCTATTTAGAGTCATCGATAAACACGGTAATGTTCTGTTATGATTGCATCATCATTCTTTCAGCCACATGTATCAAGTACTTTGGGCACCCTGTCGATCAGCGTGCAGTCTTGTCTCGGTGGCTCCAGCATTATCTTCTTGTTAATGACTTCGCTATCATCAGTCTAGTGTCCCTTTAAATCTCTTAAACCACTACAAGTCAGTAAATCACGTTCAACTCGACCTCCATGTTGGGATCAGTGTGAACTGCACAGACTCACCTTTCAACAAAGGGTAGACGATTTCTTGCTGCCCAGCTACAACTGAAGTACAGTATGGATAGGTCAACCAGCTATTCACACGTGTTACGATAATATGCCAACTGGTATAAGTAATTTGGTGAGTGCGTTTCATTCAGGTTTGACCGATTGTTTGGATAAGACGGCTTAAATTATGACGTGTAATCCAAACAGTTAGCCAATGCTCATGAAATTATTTAATTCATTCATAGAGTTAAAATTATCTCAAGGTCACTTAATTGTTGGCTGTTCGCTAACAACATCCAAAGGAATAGAGGAAATGATGACTTGATGACGAATCTGTTCGGAAAAAGTGATTGGAAGTAACAGCCTACAACGTCGGAATAACTTTGCGTTCAGACCACAGAAAAACAACGCTGATATAAACGATTAAGCTCAATTTTGGACGTTGTCTCCTCAGTCTGTATTATTGTTAAGGTGGCATCTATGGTAATATTCATGATAATTCCTACGTATCCCCCAATTAGCTCAAACTGGTCTTATATTAAGAAGTTGAATACAAAAGCTACTAATTAAGCTCCTTAGTTTTTGAGGAAAACACCTTCGAAAATCTACAGATTGTTACTTTTTATGAATTCCATAGAATATTTTCATGATAATAAACGGTTTTTATTAAACGATAACGATTTTTATGACGTTACCGAATTAGTCGCAAAATTGATTAATTATTTATCTTCAACCGAAATACACAGTCAGTCTATATAATGCTGTCTAGGTGGTTGATGCCATGAAGCTCACACACCGAGAGTCCAGACTCATCTTCCGCACGAATGGGCCATCTCTCTGATACATGAAGCAAAACTGAGCACGAACACAGTGTGAACTCTGCCTATAATTGACCAATGAACGTTTTTCGACCTCACACATAACAAAGGCTGCCGGGTGTTAACGTGAGCTTTCAAGTCCCTAGTGGACACCCCTTCAGCAATAATATTGTCTGATACCGTAAAACTTCTCCTACAACATTAACTTGGTTCGATGTAAATATCACTACTTGTCGTCTTATACAGTTAATGACCGAAAACCTGTGAATCAAACGGAATATCATTAAATCAGTTTATACATACACAGTGAATTACGTGTACAAAATTAATCATTTACACGTCTTTGTTGGTATATGTCAAACCTGTCGAGTTCCCCTTCTCTTTCATCAGTTTGGAAAGAGAGATTGACGTCACTGTCCAACCAGGCTTGAAGTCACTTTCCAACAAACGATCTATTAGCGTACATCTACAGTTTAGCACATAGGAAGTCCAGCTTTCGCTTCTTCCTGTTCATCTTATGTCAGCGTATAGCCAAACTCTCGAGTTTGGCTATGATCATTACTAGATTGAGTTAGAAAAGTTCCGAAATACAAAGAAGCTTTGGTTTTTGCTGAGAACGGAAAGCATAAATTTTGCGAGGTGGAACTGTGTCTTGTGTAGTGGCCTAATCAGTCAAATGATAAAAATGACCAAAATATGATAGTATCACAGAAAAGTCGTAACGGTGATGGATAAGCTCAAAGGTAGACGTACAAATTAAACGGGAGACATATCGGTAAGATAGGAACGACTCACTGATAAGTCAAAGTCTGTTAGGTTGAACAGACCATCACAAGAAAGAAAGATAGCGCCAGAGATGAGATTCGTCGGACGACCGATAGATTAATTCCGTTGGCAGATAAATAAGGAAGTTTTGTCGTAATAACCGGTTGATTCAATTAGCTCCCAACTCTCAAAAATCTGCTTACTAGCGGTACTGGACGCAGAGAGAACGCAAGACTCGCGAACCGAGAAGTGTGAGTGAGTTGTATTTACTGATTATTGAGTAGTTCGACCAAGTTGGTTTAAATGTTGGCTGTATGTGAAAAGTTGGGGGAAGTGAAAGGTGCAAATAACAATCAGAATTATGAAATAGAAAATAATGTACAAAACGTTACAGTTGGATGACTTACTGTGAGCGTGCAGCATGAA
>LUCH01004275.1:17444-52950 GCA_013368495.1 Paragonimus heterotremus | reverse complement strand
CGCTGTGTTATTCTCAACCGGTTATCGTCGGTTCGCTCGATCCTACAAGACACAGTTTCTTCTCGGTTCGGGTGTGCAAAGCCTGGAACTCCCTGCCAGAACATATCGTGAACGCCACGACAGTCGCTACGTTCAAATTTCGTCTGGATCGCTACTCCAACACTTAATCTAAATCGCAGCACACTATTCTGTACACAGCCAAGTATGTATGTTGAATAGTTCACACCTTATATGAATGTGCATCTAGCCGTAGAATTGCGAGCTTAACCATAGTAGGAGTGCATTTGATACAACCAAGAAAGTTGCGGCGTGCAACTACCCCTTTGGTACAGAGATTCCTCGCTCGGAGAAACGGAACCATCAAAAGCAGTGGCCTTCTACTTCCGTCTGTCACCCATTGAACCCATTGAGCCAATTGAACCGAACTGTACTGGACTGATTTTGTCAGTTCTGGTGCATTGATCACACGTGATGTTCAAAATGAAACAAAAGAGGTGGATACCGCGCATTGGTATGTAGTAAGCATTTAAACACTGAGCAAACAATGCTTTTGAACCGTACGTTAATTTGATCAGTGAAGTTTTAATCATCAGTTTTGTTAACCAACTAAGCCATAATCCGGGCGCACGCTTTTAAAATTGTAACAAGAGGCACCGTTCGGCGCCACTTATTTAACTGAGAGTGCCGTGGCGCACAGCACCACCGGTTCATCCACAGTAGTTATACTGATCAACTATACGGATTTAACCCCCGGAAAATAATGGATAAATCTATCTTTCCATCTCAGAGTCCACCTCATATTGATTTATACAATTTTGAAAATGAACAGTTTGCCACATGTCGATATATACTTACAAGCCCAAGATCACTAGAAGCATGTGCAAAACTGAATATAAAGGTACATCTTATTTGGTTTTGATCATACTAGTGAAAGCCAATTGAACTTCTTTTTAAAAAGAAAGAAGACTTTGCAGTATCATATAGAAACTTCCCGCAAAGAAAATTAGACGAACTTTACATGCAACATGAAAACGTTCGGCGAGGTGACCACGATATTAGTGCATAACGTTGGTTAGAAAAGTTGATGAAAGCCAGAATCGAGAGAAATAACCTCATTAAAAAAGATGGTCAGATAAACGAAGGCTTTGCTCGATATTCTCCACAGGAAGATCGTCGAATCGAAAACGAACCAGATGAAGGTAGGCATTTGTTCTGACACATGTGTTGTTGTGCGCTACCAACTCCACACACATTTACTGAAAACACTTCGCTGTAGCGATCTTATAAGATCGTGCAAACAAATTTGCTTTCGACGTTGTTAGCTACAGGAAAACATGGCGATTCACTGGCTAAGTTGGGGGTATTTTCAAACTAATTCTAGGGAAGTTGGCAACTAGCCTATAGGCTAGTATTGTTTCTTTGAAGGGAATATGCGGCGTTTAGTATAAGGTCTATCAAAAAATCAGTTCAGGATGCCTGGGTGTTTGTCATTTTCACTTAGGGGGACGAAAATAACACTAATTAACGTGGTATTTCGGTGATATTATTTTTCGCCGCACTTCTTTACTGGCACACATTAAGGAATAATTCGGAGGTGAAATACGCTCAGTATTTGATTGGAGTGAGTTATAGGGACGAATTACGTCAGTTTTGGGATGAAATGACAAATCAATATGAATGGACAAACCCATTGATTTATAACATATGACGACCTGCGTTGCATATTTAATATGATTCATGTTTGTTTTTATCAAAAACATAGTCCAACCCAAATAGACACTCGGATTTGCCAATGTAAATCACATTGGGTTTTGGTGTAACCCATACCCATTTGTGCTAGCAGGGGCATACGGGCGTTTCTCTTTTATTTGACTGAATAGGATGTACATATCGTTATTGCCTTACCAGTGTATCGTTTACCGGGCTACCAGTGCTGATTAAAGTATATTAACTATAGTCACATGGTCACAGTTTATGAACGTGGTAATATATACAGGGAGCATAAAGTCGATTATACGACTACATGCATAAAATGAGTGCTTATGGATTAAAACCGTATGACAGTTTATTTACACTGCTCAAATTATGCACCGTATTTCATTATATTTTGATGTGGTTAAATCCTGTGATATAATTTTTCAGACACCACAAACTTTTTTTTCCTAATAATCCTGTTTACATTGCTCATTAATTCAGAGTTTCTTATAGGTCATCATAAAGGAGGGCACCATTAAATTACCACTTCTTTATGACTTCCTGAACGGTGCACGAGTAAACACAGTGAACGCCCAGTAAACTCCATTGTGGGCCGTGTGGTTTAAGCCTACGCCGATTGAAAGGCCTGCCGATCAGCACTATTGTAGCGTCTTTGGAACAGTATACGGAATTGCTGTAAGCGGATGCGTAAACCTCGAGCAATGAACATCGTGCATGTCGAGCTGTACGTAGCACACTACCATCAATGCTTTCGGTTGTTGAATAAACTTTTGCATCACTATCTGATAGATTGGACACGGTTAATGGCGTATGCATGTGTGAAATTACTCAAGCAATGCAAATTCTACATTACAACAGTATTTTGACATCATTTTTCAGGGTTGCAAGCGGCAGTTGTGCTAAAAACGCACATACTACCTAATATTTGCGTTTATGTGGTTCCTTGTTACAATTGTTGTTCATGATCTTCGAATTACCTTAATGCTTTTCATTCCAAATGTAAAAAATAATACAAGTTACGTTTTTATAAACGGTTGATTATCACGAAAGCCAAACATCGACAAAATCTGGGTGAATTACTCGGATTCAGTGATCTAAAGATTAATAACCTGATACAAGATATATCCGCTTTTATATTCCGGGTGTCAGCGTTTTTGATGGTCTTGGAAAAGGTGGTATAGCACCATACGCAGCAGGTACTCACTTTGATATATAATACAATTAAGTAACAGTCGTAGATTACAGAGTAGACTGTGCTGCTGTTGGTGTTTTTCAAAGCACTCGGATAAGCCATCTTAAGACAAACTTCAAGAGGACTTAACGGCCACCCTTATACCAAATTTGCTTCAGGAAAAACTATCAAATTAAGTGTCACATAAAAAAACGAAAAGCTCTCGCCAAAGAATTAGTTCTGCTAATTAACTGAGAGCCTAACAGAGCCCGATAATATGTCCCAGAAGAATAAATAACATCTGGTGAAAAACGAACCGAACACGGTCACCAACTTTAATATTTTAGTAGAAAATGAAACCTGATGTAAGGTGGTGACTTCTGGCATGTTTTACTGCACATAAAGGTGACCCAGTTGCTAAAAGCATTGAAGATGTACTGAGATAAGATTTCCGGCGAAAAATTGACTCGAAACGGTACGTATAGTAATCCATTTTCACGATCTACGTGGGATGCCCTTTAAGTTTACTGCTCTGGAACTGAAGAAGCAGTGAGGGTCACTTTTATCAAAAGTGTTAGTGACAGGGACATTTTCGTTTTGAAGAGAAATACCAGTAGTCACATTCACTATGAATGTAACCAGCGCATAGTTTTAATGCAAGTTCTTACTATGGTGGTGCGTGTTTAGAGATCAGATTTACATCCGTTTATGCGGCTCGAGCACTGTTACTTGTGTCTGCAGACAAGTTATTTGAATTCTAAAGTTGCACAGGGAGTGCATCTCCACAACAGTTTTGTTCAGCGTTGTACTGTGTTCTACGTAGAAGACATTAGACAGCAAGCCTTCTTGTGGTAGATGGAAGATAGAATAACCTCTAGCCAATTTGAGGGATATAGAAATAGGTTCAACTTGCTGGCAGTCTAAAGCAGCCAAATTTGGCCATTTGTGGAGATTGATGGGTTAGTTTCTCATACTAACAGCATAAACTGACTAACATTGCGGTCCAGCCGCATTTCAGCAAGCTGTTAGATTTATAAGAAGAAAAAGACCAAAATCTAGTAAGTGCTCTGATGCAAAATACTTTATTGCGTATCTGAACGGCGTAAGTTTTTAACGCCGACAAGGTCAAACACTCTCGGAAGTTGCCTCGTTGGAGGCTTTTTTGCACACCATCCGTGACCTTTGTGTTACTGTAGGTGACAGACTAGAGGCAAGACAGTGTTCCGAACCTTCGTTAGGATGATTCGCTCTGGATGCTCCTAATGTTCTAAAGTAACCGATAACATTAGTGAGAAGAGGAACGAGTGGAAATAAAGTCGTCAAAGTGGGACGATCAAACAGCATCATACAGGGACTAATATAAAGTTAGACTAAATTAAAACTGTGACCATGAAGTTCATTCTTTGATTAAACAACGTGGTACTGGTAGTAGTGACGGTAACGGTGATGATAAAACGGTGTTATCTATGGGGAAGATGCTATCACTGTGAAAAAAAGTTACGATAATTTTTGATAAACGTAGAAATTCGCACAACCTATGCGTTATATGCTAGAGTCAGCATGTTAAACAAAACAGCCAGCAATAGTTACTCAGTCGCCAGTTACATCAGGTACCAGCCAATGTCTTGTAGAAGGTAGGGGCTACTCTCCCTGGACCATCTTTTATAATTTTAGCAGTTTGTTAATCAGTCTAAGGCAATTGGTTCAAGAGCGGTTTAAATTCAGCTTGTCACCAAATGAACCAACGGAGCAATTTACTAGAGTGAAATTCTGCTTATATATGTATAAGTTGTTCAGTAATTTGATCAACGATATGTAGTCAGGGGCATTAAAGAAACCCATCCTAATCATGTTAGACAGCAATACGTCAGTGGTTCTCACTGATACTTAATTGCCATGAAGTCATAAAGAAAAATTCCTCGGTCAGAAAGATAAAGCAATAGGGGGGGACCTTACTATTAAAAATAGCTTCATCCGTATTAAAATATTCAACATAGAGATACATATACCTCACAATCAAACAACCGAGATATAACTTGAGTTAAGCCGTCATCAGCAAGACAGCTCCTGAACGGCTTTCACTGTCCCGCGTCATTGAATGTACTTGCTTCACAGATTAATCGGCCAAACAACAACAATATTTACGCTACTGAAGCAAATTCACCGCCGTCCCATCTAACGTCTCTAGTCACCGACTATGTGAGTCGCGAGTTGTTCAGCCCGGGGTACATGCGCGACGTACAGTGACCAGCCCCTTGGTTAACGACCTCATTACTCTACTGCAGATCATCATCTGTCCACGTCGCACCTTACGTCAGTCGGCCGCAGCGTCAGTAACGAGTGCTCGATGTGATAGACGACTAGCTGGCGTCCGCCCAAGTCCGTGCAGCTGTGAGGATTGGACGAAAGAACTCGTTTACCAATCACTACCAGATACCCGTCTCCTAATCTCATCGTTGCTCACTCAATGGTATTACTCAATACGAGCGGTCAAACGTAAACATCGGTGGTCACATACCCGCAGACTGTTCACGTCTTCTGCTGTGAGCGACCATGTTTTGCTGCCATACAGGAATACGGCCTTCACTGCTGCCTTATATACGCGACACTTAAACGTCAGAGTGATGACTCACTATCGCCAGAGATGTCATACGTTACCGAACACCGCCCTAGTCTTGGGGGATGCGCGCTCGTTTCATTCCCTACACTGCCACCACCGCTACTACAGCCTCCCAGTTACACAAACTGTTCAACAACCGTTATAACTCAATTATCCAACATTAAATCAACGTAAACAAAGCGACCGTGCAAAAGCACTTCGCATTTTGAAACTGCAAGCCGCATTTCGAAGTACTTAGCAAAGCCCAAAATAGCGTCAAGCACCGTCTGTGCTGCTTGAAAGTTGTCAAACAGCAACACCTTGTTGTCAGCATAATCAAGATTATTCATCCCTCAACCAGGTAGGAGGTCTACGCCGGCATCTTTTGACAGTCCTCCTTCACTTCGTCTATGACAAAATTGAACAAAAAAGGTAAGAGAGGACAACCTTGACATACGCCACTCCTGGCGCTGAAATTGCCAGTCAGTTCTCCGCAAACCTTAACCTGAGCTGAAGTAGATGAATAAAGCGCCGACATTATGTTTACGTATTTGGTCGGTACACCCTTACGTTTAAGCGACTCTACAAGTGTAGATCGATCCACGGATTCGGACACACTTTCACGGTCGAGAAATGCGGTAGTTGTGTACCGACGGTATACCCGAAGCTGTTCCAAAATTTGGCCGAGAGCAAATATGTGATCTATACATCCCCGCCTAGAACGAGACCCTACCTGTTCTCCGCTGATATTTGCCTCCCGAAATGCAGTGAGTCGACGAAGTATAATGAGTGCCAGAACTCTAGTGGTGTCTGGGGTCAAGCTAATTCCCCTGTGTTTTCCGCAAGAGCTCTGGACTGCCTTTTTGAATATGGAAGCTATTATCGAGTGACCCCAGCACGGAAGGATAGGCTTCGTCGTCCACACAAGTTGAAACGACTACATCAAGGCTTCTCTTAACTCCTTAGAACTTTCTTTGACAAGTGTCGACATGAGATTATGTGGACCAGCATCTCTGTTACGTTTGGAAGCTGAAATGGTTTCATATCGGCTGACCAGGATGTTACAATGCGGGTTTGTGAAGGTAACGCAGTAAAATCATGAGACCAGCTAAAGTGACCTTCACAATGTCAAACCTAACGCTCTAGTCTTCTGGCCCTATTATGGATGAGTGTGCCTTCTGCTTCGCTGACAGCTTCACTGACAGACGGCCGCGTGAGATCACTAGCACGGATAAGCTTGAAAAGTCTGCCGGTGTTCCATGAAACAAAATCGGCTACCATTTCTTCAACTTTTCCCATTAGTCATGCCTCACGATCGGCGATCAGGTTACGCTTTATTTTCCTGCGGATAATTGTCCTTACTGAGACTGCTTCTTTGTTTGTTGATCGCATACTCATGCTTGGTGAATTACGGTAATGAAATCAGAAAAGATGCTGTCTCGCCAGTGCCATCTTCGCAGTCTGCTTCTACAATCACGATGAAACGTCTTTGGTTTACGCTGATGTTTAAATGTTATACGGCTATAAGACGAAAGAGTATTCGGAAGATAAAAATGAAAGAAAGTGGAATCTAATTCATACATTTCATGCAGTTGAATTCAAACGAATTAGATCAACTTAAAATAGCCTAATAGCCCTACTTCGAATCACTTAATTTAGGAAGTCGTGGTTTCAGGAATCAAGTCCAAATCTGTAATTCGTTTTACCTCTATACCGTGACATGTCCATAAGCCTTCGGTGAACTGTCTGTCTGTCTTTCGGTGAACTATCTGACAGTTTCAGCACCGTGAGCTTCCAGGCAGCTCTTTTGCCAGCCTTTGTCGTTGGGCAACTAATCCGGTCATCTTTTCAGAACCTTAGATGGCTGCGATTTACTGCCCATTCTTTTCTTGAGCTTTCATGGTGTGTTGAATGATGAATCGTCTGTTTGATCTTCTCGTAGTACAACTCGTCGTTCAACTCGTCGTTTCAACCTTGTCCTCTTTGGAATGCACTAGCATGCACTCGTATACTGAAATGCTTCTTGTATTACATTTTACATATCTTTCTTCTTAGTGTAGATCTTGTCGCTGCAGTCTCTCTCTGTTTATTTTCCGTGAGATAAGGGTTTCTTTTTCATGCTAGCCATTCAGTTGCCTAACCAGCATTGGCCGGCTGAACATAGAGGCCTCACTCACACACCTACTGGTCTTTTAGTGCGTACATGCACTAAATCAATGTTTCCTCAGGTATACGCAGAAATACCAGACGCAAAATAAAAGTACAGATAATTGCGGAGACCGAAAATATATTATACGATAATTACAAATGGTCTCGATGAGCGCTAAACGACACCGATACGCGAAACAGTTGGGGAGGCTAAGGATCCGACCGCCGAGCGCGCGAGCAAGCCGGAAAGGTGTATGGCGCGATTGGCGCGCATAGGCCGACAAGCAAGCAAACAAACAAACGCGATTGCGTACATTAGGCAGGCAAAGATCCTTAAGGTCCTATGTACAATGTGTGCTAAGATTTTAGGAAGGATTTTACACATCGTACAGCAGGCAGACCGGGGGTCACTACAGTCTTATTCCTTCGGGTTTACACCGGATACGTGGTGTGTGGGTGGAACCGCAATTGGTGCATTGCAAGCCACTTGGGGTGATGGTTTAAAGCGCAGGCGTCCTTTAACTTCAGGCACTGTGACAGGCTAATCCGTTTCGGATGTCGCCAACCAAGTATCCATTTTGCGCCTCTTTTGTTATAGTCTTTATAAAGGCGGCCGCGCTCCTCACATGCGGAAAATTTAACTCTAGCCATGTGATCATTCAAGTTAAATTTATTTCTTGCGAATTTCAGTTTATTTTTGTCACATCTTGTACATATGGACTGTGCAAATGTTAGTCAACATAACAGTAATGTAAGTTTGACGTGTATAATTGATTAAGGTAAGAAAGTGGTAGAAAAATCACGTAACTTCATTGGCAACCTAAGTATCAAATTGAAAAGATATTAGATATACAAAAGTGTTAGAAGACATGTTACTTTTCTAAAAGTTTCAGTGGAAAAGAATACTAGTTGGTACTACATATTCAGGCGGCATTTTCTAGTTTATTGCCTGTCATATACACTTCATTTTTTCTAATTCTACTTATTTAAGACGTGTTGATTGAAGGTGAAACTTTTTAGTCAGTTTAATCATTATAGCAAGGTGTGCATAAAAATCACAAATCAGAAATTACTTATCGCCTGATTATCTGACGAAAATTTACAGTTAATTTTTCGTTGACGGGAAAATTGTTCTGCGAGGACTACGATGACGTTTGGCAACTGTCCATACTATTGAAGTCATTTCAAGTAACCCCATAGGAGAATTCGACACAACACTATGAGCCTACTTACCCAATACACAAAAAATAATTGTCACCAACCGTTTATTGACGAGGACTGAATCCCTTTGTTGAATTCACCTCTTGTTACAGTTAACCATCCTCTGACTGCAGTTCACTACTCTCAAGTCCACCTCTTTCATTAAGTATTTCAGTATACGTCACCAAACTGTTTGAAACGAACTTTCTCTGGTTGTCACGTCTTACAAGATCTTTGGTTAGAAACTAATGAGTAACCGATTACATGACCCCAGACTATGAAAAACTTGATAGCCCCAGTGAATAAGTGTGGAGATGTTACCTGTTGGATTGTGGGTTGCACAATCATTTACACTACTGGTTGCAGACACTATCTCGAGCATGTCAATTTGTTACAGTCAAGTGTTGTGACCACAAGAAGGTTTGATCGGTAAAGTCCTTCATCACGTAAAAGCCGTACAGGTTATGCTAAAACATAGGACCCCGAACGCTGACGTTTATTCATACACATTGGGCAGCAGTAAATTGTTATTTGTCATGGCGGCAGGTCTCTTATAGTGCGTACACACTAGTCAAATAATCGTTTCTGATTCATCGTCCTCCTGGCGTTGTTACTTGCCCTTCAGTTCCCATATGTGCGAACTATACTAGTCACGAACGAAACTGCTTGTTATACAACTCAATGACTGATCGGCATCCGCAAATTTATCTTCTCTTTCTCATGAATTTCCCACATTGTATCGTTTATTTTAAAGAGCAATATACACAGCTTCGTTCAAGAGAAGAACAAACAGTGACACCAAAAATAAGCAACAGATATGTAAAAAGGTGAATGTGAAAACAGGCTGTCTGTCGAATGTGAGACGCTGCGTAGTTAGCAACATTGAACAAATGACAAATCCTCTCACAAGGGTAGCAATCGTTAATGAGCAAGTCATCGAACGAAAAGTTATTTATGTTGTATATAACAAACGGGTTTAGAATTTAAAGAAAAATACATGAAAAATGATAGAGAAAAAATGGGTAAACGGTCAGTATTCATAAGATCCAAAAGGCTCTTCAGGGCACAAAAGTGCTATCACAGTCAAGGCTCACGCATCGGGACAGAAAATGTCCTTCATAATGAGACAACTGTCGGAGAACTGGCAACAGGTAACGACAGGTTCCCCGCACAAATGTGTTGTAAGTTTTCAGGGAACCTAGGTCAGTCAGTAGACATAAATCCGTGACTGCGTAAGAGGGCAGCCCCAGTTGAAGAATAGCGTTACTTGAAGAATGAAATATAATACCGCGAAAAGAGATGATCACAGTTGAGTGAGAAACAGAGTTCACATCACAGCCCAAAGTATGGAGGACCGATTGAATGGCGGTATTACGAGAATCGGTCCCGTACAGTTCATGACGTTGAGAGTGTTACGGTGGACTCGACTCAACACTAATGAGTGATTCATCTTCGGGATCAGATGCTGTCTCAGGAGTTCAGTATGTTGGTGTGGCTTCAAGGACGCTTTGGTAGTCTCATCCAACATCGTATGAAGTTGCAGACGGTGATTAGTGAATGCTTTATCCTTCCAGGTGAACAAGATACCGAGATAGGTCACCGTGTCAGAGCCGCTTAGTGAGTGGATAATGTCCGGGCCGAAGTGGATAGACTCATCAGAGGTGGCAGTTGCGTTATGTTTATGGTCACCGCGGATGACCATGAGTTTAGTCTTCAGTGTGTTGATCTTCAGTCCGGATAGTTCCAAGGCACTAGCGACGGCTGCAAGCTTCTCGGAGAGACGCGTAGGATTCTGAGCTAGGAGGATCAGATTGTCGGCGTAGGCGAAACCATTAACCAGCATGTCGTGGAACTGGTAGCCAAGCTCCAGTCGAGATAGTGCCAACACCTCATCCATTGCCATAATGAACAGGAGCGGGGACAATGGATCACTCTGACGAACACCACGCTGGGACCGGAGAACGGAGCCATTGAGCGTGAAGTCGGCAATGTAATGTGTCAGAGGTGGAAGAGCACCGGAGGCTCGGGCCGATCTGATAATCGAATCTTGTGAGATAGAATCGAACGCTTTGGACACGTCAATAAAAGCCGCACACAGACTAGAAGACGTGGTACATGAGTTCCGAAGCAGCGCGTGAAGCAGGGAGGTCGCCTCAAGGCAACCGTCACGATGTAAGAATGCATACTGGAGGGCGGGCAGTTGCGAGCGTGAATCCCAACTATCGGCCAATATCTTGTGGAAACGACGTATCAACGTTGAAGAGACGGCGATGGGTCAGAGCTGGGTGGGAGATGAAGGATTGTTTACTTTGGGTACAAGCGTGATGTAGGAGCGGCACAAATGGATTGAACAACCTTGGGTTAGCAGGAACAGGTTGAAGTATCCGGCTAAGGCATCAGCTTTCATACGCTTCAACTGTTTGGGCAACAATTTATCCAAACCTGGAGCGGTATTTCTCATGTGCTTTATGGTGCGTGATACTTCTCCCGTAATCCGGTCAACCAGAGACCAGTCCGGAGGCAGAATCGTGCGAGATAATCGCTCATCAACGTGTGCATGAGCCGATAGTACCTCGGACCAGTATTCGTTGGAATTATCTGGCAGGCCGCGGTTCATCTTGTAGGCAGTTTTCCAGTTGCCAGAAAAAACTGCAAATGCAGCGTCTTTCTTACGCTGGTGCTACAGCGTTTGGATCACTGCATAGTTAGCCTTCCGTAGCTGTTTCGTAGTTAGCTGGGTTCCGACGTAAACACGGCCACGTCGGCGAGTTACAAAACACCAGGTGTACGGAAAGGCTAGTGAAGCGTGCATGTTTAGCAGCGATTTAGCCTATACCACTGTGAAGATACCTGCCTGAAGATCGCGGGCAGTAGCAAGTAGCTCATCACTGTGAAGGAAAGGCTAGCTATTGGACTCCAGTTGGGTAATCACTGTTCGAATCAGACAGGCAAACCACTCAGAGTGATCAGCGGCTTGGGACCCAACATCCGATGTGTTAATCTGTGAGACGGTGGTTGGATTGGCAGCGGGAACAGTATTCCTCTGCCAATTCAGCGCATACAGACGAGTCCGAATGCTCTTGAAAGTACGACCTGGGAAATGTGCCAGGAGCCGATGATGAAATTCGCGTCGAGTAGGACACAACGGAGCTGGTGCATCGGTACACCTGATAAGAGAAGCCGATTCTTGCTGAGACCAATTGGATCCGACGGTTTTCATGAATATGAGCTTCTCATGATTGCATTCTACGGAATGTGCATGCCTTCTGTGTTAACTGAGACCAATTTTGGTGGGAAAGCTGCGGTCACAGTTGGCACAGTCAAAGATTGTGGCAGGCTGGATGTCCACTTCCTGTTCTGGACCATTCCTGCGTCGATGTATACGAGTATGCACCGACGAGCCAGCATTCGATTTGCAAATTTATTCACATTCTGAACAGGTGTACTCCGTTCGTCTATCCTGTGTACTGGTAGTTGCCTGCACGGAGGTGCTGGCGATAATTTAATTGTCTTGATCGAACGTAACCAATACGATTAAAACCAGGTAGAGTGGTTGGCCCTATCTGGAGTTGCTGAACTCTTAGCCAGTCAACGTTTGCATCGAGACTGCCCAGTCGGCACCACTAGGAGGTGGTTCAGCGCGCCGGTTCTTTCTACTTTGTACATTCGCACCTGTTCAGTAGTCTGTTGTTCTGTGTCACACTGTTAAGCTTAACGATAGGCCGAATCACTTTCCCCGTTTTCTTGCTCAGAGCTGAAGATATATGGTTGCATGTACACAATTGAGCTGAGCGATATCAATGTTCTTGTTGTCCAGCTGAGAAAATGACGATTAATCAAAACAGGGCTGTAGCACAGTAAAAAGACAGATGTAGGTTCAGTCATATTTTGAACTCGAAAAGTGAATGTACTGGGATGTTTAGAGTTCAGGGTTAAACAAACGGATTTTGTGCATTATTACCCGTTTTTCCCACTCATAACTCAATATGAAATTTGTTTTTCTAATAAAGAGAACAGATCCGTAATTGTGGACACGAAGCATCACTAGTCGTTGATTTATGGCTCTCAAACACAATGCCGATAATAACGAGTTAATTGTTGTAAATATTTTTTATTTAGTTGACAAGAGGATTGTTTTAATTTAGTCATTTAATAAGTGGACGAAAATGAGTTGGTTGAAACTGCTGAGTCAATTAACCGAAAAGCTGTGCATCACTTTCTTTTTGGATTTCTGTGTTTCAGCTCTATCAGTTGACAGGAAAAAACAAAGTTTAACACTGGGGTAAGAAACATCATTTTACTTGTGTTAATTACTTTTTACTAACTCTTTGAAAACCCTAATAGCTCCGTTCAATTATTTGGCATGTTAGTTGACTGTTGTGTGAAACCAATTAGACAGTATTAAAGAGCTGCAAACTACAACGTTCTTACAGCTTCAAAGATGCATGTTAGCTTTATTGGTTTTGTTAGAAATGAGATACGAACTTGTCCTTTCACAGTCTGTGAAAAATAGTGTATTTTATGTTAATAAACATATGCAGTCACTGTTACACCAGAAACGTTGGGATTTTTCTTATTTATCACCCACGAGCAGTGAGGCTTCTTCTGACCGTGAACACTTTTCAACTGACCTATTTGTGTAAGTAGTTATATTCTCATCAGGAGTGTGAAGTGTTTTTCCTCAACTGTTTGACGGACCACATCAAGCAAGTAGTTTGATATTTACTGAGTGCAAGTCTGACCTTAAGAAACAACCGAGCACTTGAGCACTTACTTGATAGCTGTTAAACTTTTACAGCATCTGATAATACTATTTCGGTCATTGACTGTGTTTTCTAAGTCCGACTGTACACAGCCAACGAAAATGACGGTTAAAAACAGTCTGAATAGCGTCTTAAAACATGAAGTATGTGTATCCAAGTATGTCTATGATATGATTCTTTTCTTCGATGTTCTCGTTGAATTTCAAAATACTTATAAGTATTGTACGATGTAAACAATCCAACGATATTGACTTTCTAATTTGTAGATGACTAATAAATAGTTTGACAAGTTTATGATTTTAGTTGAGACCCGATTGTGGATTCCATACGAGACAGTGAGACGGGTGGGTAACCGAGTCCAAATGTGAATTTTCTGAGCTCCTGGCGTGGCTTCGTAGATCAGCTGCTAGAGCGCCTGCCGCGTTGAGGCATGCTGTTTCTGTCGCTGGTTCGAATCCACAATTGGGTCTCATCTAAAATATGGACGACTTGTTTACTTACGCCACGTTAGTCGTAAGGAACAATTGAACTTATGGAAGCTTAGCGACAATGCCCAGTTTTGTATTTTGTGATCATTCTCCTTCATCCGTTTATTCTTTCTCAGCAGTTTGAGCCACCGTTAACTGCGGTGAAAGCACGGCATAACATAGAAGAAGTAAGTGTCAAGGAGGACAGAGACTGAGAATATTCATACCGGCAGGTTTAACACGCTCACGGCGTTATATGTTTAAGTGATTACACAATGCCCAGAACTAGATAACATCTTAGTCTGAAGTATCGTAAACCTTGTAGGTAGGTCAACGCTTGGTTCAGCTCATCCCTAAGTTTGAGTTACAAACTCTTCATGCAGGTGAAGAAGTCAACCACGTTGTTCAAACGTGACTATGGATATATTCAAATGTGAATTGCTGTCGACTGCGTGAACGGCACAGAGTATCTGAATAATTCCGGTTACTCAAGATTTATACTATTGAAGTTGTACTCCGCGACAACACAACTCGGAGTATAAATGTGTACTGTACGACTATCTGCTTTTCTTACACTACTGTTAACGCTGTAGGCTGTAGCTGATCTGTTTTCGAGCGTATGCACAATAACGTCCACGCGACATTATGTTAGCCACAGTCCGTCCATCTAATCCACTTCGACCTTTCATGCGTTGGACATTCGATGGTCACATTCAGTGGTTGTCTGTGCAATTGTGAGTTTCTGTAGTTCATGTTCTATTCTCTTGGCATTTATTGAACGACATGAGGGTTTAGACCTGACGGCACGTCATTTTTGCATGTCCCCCTTGTAAGTCTGAAACTGTGACAGTTTGTGTACAGTTAACTTTAATATCGCAGTGATTACGTCTAATAGCTCTGGGCTAATTGAGACTGATTGGCTGTACACTAAGTATTACTAATTCTAACGGTAAAGTGAAACCGTAGTGATTCGTGTCTCCGGAAAAAGTATTCCTCGTCCACAACTAGTTGGTCTCATTTTCATTTGTGTCACGCAATTTATCCAGTTATTGTGCCATTTTGTTATCATGTTGACATTCTTTTGCAACGCAATTCAATGTTGTGAGACCCGTGAAAACTAGCTTCACGTGATGCGCAGTTCGCCGAGGTTAATGGCTGCTTTTCACATAATATATAGGACGCTATAACGCAGCTTCAGCCTCACGAAGACCTTTAAGCACTTGAGATGATTGGGAAATTGAAAACCGTAATGCAAACAGTCCTCTCGTTTGATCGCAACTTCCATAATTTGGACAAATCTTTCAGCTAGCAACTCGGGAAAAATGAAGAAATTGTTCATCAGAGTATGCGAATTGTTGTGTGGTGCACCAGTTTAAGCTTCACCATTCGCTGAACCATACAAGCCCGATTTGATTTGAAACGATGAAAACTACGTGAGAGCGATCTAAGGAAATATGAGGCAGGCTGATAAAATGTCAAACCTTAGCAGTTACTTTATGTCGCATATATGAGTAATGGCTACTGTTCTTATGGGAACCTCGATGAGATGTCCACTAACGTTGGTAATGAATTTAAAGGAACTTATAAGAATGGACATCAAAGCGTGTGAAGTAAACAGATGTTGTGAGTGTCGATGATGGCTGTCTCATATGAAATCCTAATAATCATGCTAATTATGCTACCAAACGCTTCAGGTTAGAAACATTTGCCGTCAGCTTATTAAATGCATCTGTTCAGCAACTGTGTTCTGGTCGTAATTCAATTACTCAGACGTTATTGAATTAAAGTTGGCGGAGCTAACTACGAATGTGAGCATACGTCGCGTAGATTATAGAGTTTTGAACCAGCCATCCTTGCACAATTCGTTCACATATTTTCAACTTTTAACAAGAAACCCAGTGTCTACTTGCTCAAGGATACAGGATTACCTTTGGGAAAGACCGTCTATGAAGTACTGAGGATGGCGAGTCTTTAATTCCATTGTCCATATGACTCCTTTTTTAATACTGTAATCATTACTGTTCCACTCGCTGTCTCGTGTATAATTTCCTGGTTGCTTTACCTTTTACGTTGGATTGGTCGAAGTTGCATATGTATCCTTCTGAATGTCCTCTTCTTAGTTTGATATCTTGTTCTATCGTTCAGTGTTACTCTTTTTCGCATATGTTCACACGGTAATTGACGTCGTCTATAGCCAAATGATTGCTGTAGACATGTTCCATACACATAACATATATGCATTCACAGATATGCGTGTATAAATCGAGCAGTTATTGTTTTATTTTTGTGTTCTTATACTCGTTACAGTCCGCAAAGCACACCAAATTCCATTGAGAAACGAACTCCAACAACTCACACCCTTCCTCAAAAGTATGAAAGTTTGTTGAAGAAACTTCCACCAAATGTAGGTGTTCGGCCCAAGTTTATTGAGTAGTCCCATGACTACCCGTAAAAAGTGAAGTAGTTGTTATCAGTTTTTATAACCAACTCATAACGTGAAACAAAAACTTCACTGGACTACTGATGAGGTATTTTGAATTATCTGGAAACCTATATTTATTTCCTACGTAAAATATCACTTCAACTGAAATCAGCGGAAATAAACCAATGTATGTGTTTGCCAGTCCATCACCCGATCAGTTCACTTATAAGCGATATTAAAAATGCACAGAATAATCGAACCGATACAGTTCACAATTAAAACAACTCATTGTCATTATTTTGGTCACGATGAGCTTCAGATTAATGGTACAATGGCTAACACGGTTGCTTTAAAAGTTTGTAAACCACAACTTAAATCGTAGTCTTATCTATAATGTGCATTACTGACAGTCTCCAAGACGAGTGGTGATCGAATTGTGCATCTCCCCAGTAAATGTTGGCCGAGAAGTCTGATTGAATGAGAAAGACACAATCAAACATGTGCGGTGTTAATTTGATATCTTCTATAATTTCATTGATTCGATGATGAACTATCGAAATCACGTGGTCAAGTGCTATTTGTCTATCATACTCACAACATAACTACATTATTTACATTACAATAACTTATGATCTATGGATAACCAGAAACATGCATTTTAAAATTCATTTCAGCTATATAACGTCAATATATACTAAACGTGGATACGCCAGTCCTTGGGAGTATGTAGTATTGAAAATGCACGGTATCCGTTTAGTATGTTAAAAAATCACAAGCCTGTTTTATTTAAGAAGTTTTCAACTAATAAATTAGAAAAATCACCCCCTGAGAAATAACTAGCTGATGAATCACTGGTAAAAAAGGAACAAAAGTAATGTGGTCGTTTAAAATCGGCACTGAGTACGGATATTTTTTTAAAATTAATGATAACAAATGTGCTCTTGTTAGCATTGTCTGAAGTGAGTGGTTTAACAAGGTGCAAGGTGTGCAAGGTGGAACTAAGTTTACACGATGTGGAACTAACCCAAGCCGATAGATGGGTGAATATCTAAACATGGGGACACCCGGTTACGAAGTCTAAGACCGCTGGGTATGCTGCAGGCATTATTGTCACATTACGTTGAACAGCATACTTGTCCCGCGTTTAACTAACTGGGATGATCGTAACTAGTAATAACTGTAGTGGTAATAATAATAGTATTAATAATAGTGTTTGAAACTCACCTATTATCGGTGCCCAATTGTCGGTACCCAATTGCATAAGCAGCTACTCTTTCTAGTGAATGTTTTCGTCCATACACTATAGTAGAGACATTCTCAGTGGAATGATAAAATAAGAACAGATGAAAATGTCTTATGCTGTTATGCGGATGTAGTCAGGCTAATCACAGTTCCGTATCGTTATGAGGTGAATTTATAAAATATAAAACTTTGGGGCTTGTGTAAATACAATTAGGAATACGATTTCCGCCCGCAAGTTTTGTTGATAATCGTTCTCTAATAGGTTCTCTAATAGGACAAATTAAAGAAAGAAAATATTGAACTTTGTATAAACGATTTCATGAATTAACGTTTAATGCAATGAAGTACGGAAATTGGCGTTTGTATCCATTGCTTTCTTGAAAATTACGCCAAGATTGTGTTTGACTGAATTGTTGATAGAATATGTCAAGTTTATTTGGTTGGAAACACATTCAGTTTTGCCCATTGTGAGTGATGTTGATGTATGACGGAAATTTCTATGGGAATGTGTAGTTGCTTGACAATCGATTGAAAATTTTGCTTGTTAATTGTCACCTTGCACATGCCGTGGAAACTAGTCTTTGGGCAAGGAAATACCCAACTGCATACATTCTGTCTGATAACACTGGCCTTATCTGCTCAAAGTACGTGGTGTGAGGTGACCAATCTGTTGTTATTGACTGATCGATGATCTTCATTTAACTATCTACAAGGGTTCTAGAATCTGTGGTCCCATGACTGAGATGAAGCCCATCTTTGAGTAAAAATATGCATATCTGGGGCAGCTTTTTATGGTGTACTCCTCAAATGCATGGAAACTCGTAATGAGGATCAGTGGTTGATCAGAAGAAGTGTGTCCGAGGTTTTTTTTTTGAAGAGAATACTTGTCAAGGTGTTTATACGGTTTTATCGCTAATAATTCTTTGACGCTTTTATAAGCCGTTTAAAAATGAACAGATTTCTTCCAGTAGAATCGTCCACTTGCTTTTGTAACATAAACTATTATTACTGTCTTGAGGCGCGCCTACTCAGCTGGTCTGAGGATTAGTTAGAAGAACGTAAATTCAACAGTAAAGTGAATGGACAGTTATCAAACTGACTCTATTGCACAGATCTATTTCAGGACTACTGCTGCTTACTCAGTTTTTTATCGTATTGCTCAGAATTGTCAAATCACTGGTGCTGTTGTACACTGTTGTTAGAAAACTCTGGCGAGTTGTAGAAATGTGCGAAAGATGTGGAAACCGTACTGAACGATTTGAACTGTGATTCGTGGAAAAGAAACTTGCCAATTTAACGTCAAAAAACGTGAAACCAGGCATGTCATTCAACTTGTACTAACGACTGTTTTGGCGATATTAGATTATTCGTATGCGATCGCAAACGGGGCCATATAAACCTTAGATACAGACAGATTGAGTTTTGTACAAATTGTGCATCTTTGACTACAAATACGCAAGGGACTTTCTGTTTCTTAGGAAGAAGTTACGGCATCTTTCACCTTGATGTCTTTCTTCCTGCGTTCTCATCCATAATCCACCCACACTTAGAATCCAGACTTAGAATCAGACTTCTCATTCTTTCTTTGATGTTGACTGAACACTTACTGAAAGTTTACCTACACTTGTCAATAGAAAAATTATGGGGCTCAGGAAACTCCCCCGTCTTAAGAGATAAGCGGAATTTGGTCATCCTTCATTGACTTGCAGAGATGACTTAACTCTCACCCACAGAATACTTCACACTCCGAGCCAATCACTGACAGTTCTCTTACTAAACAAAGTTAAACTCCAAAGGGGTTGCCGAAACAGGATTATTGAATGAACTGATTATGTGTACATAACTACTTCACAATAGGGTCTGTTTACACTGGAACGGCGGCCATGTGGCTTGTTTAGCATTGTATATTGGAACACTATGAGATTATGGGTTTTCCGATGTGGAGAACACAAGAAGTACGATACTCCGTGCCTGGCATTAGTATCGCATATCAATGAAGATCAAACCATTTTCATTTATAACAAGATTTACTTTCGGAGTTCCAAGAGTATTTAAATATCGTTTGTAAGTAACACATCGATCAATTACAGGAGGCGAAGCGGCTCAAGCTGGCACATCAACGATGTTTAGCATACGCAGCTCAGGCCTCTCGATCGCGACCCTCCGAAGTCTCCGAACAGACCATTTGCAGCCTCATGATTTCCGGCCAGGTGAGTCACGTGTTACAGTTCTTCGTTGTGAAATAATGGACGCCGTTTGCTCGAACCCTCAGATAGCAAGAGGAGATACGTGAAAGAATATGACGTTTCATATTAGTTCCGTCATTTTATATAAAAATTTCTACACAAGTATTGTAACACTATATCGATACCTTTTTGTAATGACTGAGACCACCAAGTGGTCAGTAATGTTGTTTATGAACAGCGTTTGTTTATTCGACATTTGTCACCATTGTTTAAGTGACGTACTATTTCTACCTTCTCTGCGTAACGGAACATTCAAGAATAGTTGAGAATTTTTAGGGGATAACAATACCAAGCCAGATTGAAACATCATGCAAAGTATGTGATGAGTGCTTCTGTGCAATTATTGTGACGCTGACTTAGATAGTGGAAGATTATTCAGCAGGCCTGTCTCACTATTAGGGATTACATTTTATAGTCCAATGACTGATATGATGTTTTAATTCGTACATGACGTCAAATTTTAGAAGACTTAAGTGAGAATCAATCGAGTTGAGTAAATGAAACTTGAAAATCGTCATTAAATTTAGAAGAGACGCAATTGCGAGAAAGCTAGACTTCGGCTGGATTCGAACCAGCGACAGGAACAACATACCAAAACGCGGCAAATGCTCTACCAGTTGAGCTACGAAGCTACTCCGGAAGCCCAGAAATTTCACACTTGGACTTAGGTACCCAACCAACCAACTGTGTCATATGGAATCCACCAGTTGGGTCTCATCTAAAAGCATAAGTCTGTCAAACTACTTATCAGTAATTCAATGTTAATGCTCGTCAGTGACGTTCGCGGATTCCAGCCCGAACTGATCGATAAATCCTGCTTGGACAGTCAATCGGCTGGATCCTTTAGTGGATTCCGTATAACACAGTTGGTTGGGTGGGTAACTAGGTCCGAATGTGAAATTTCTGAGCTTCCGGCGTGGCTTCGTAGCTCAGCTGTTAGAGCATTTGTCGCGTTTTGGTATGTTGTTTTTGTTGTTGGTTTGAATCCAGCCGAAGTCCAGATTTTTCGCAATTGTGTCTCTTCTAAATTATCAAGTCTGCCAAACTACTTGTCAGTGTTATTAAATTATAAAAGTACTGATTAGGTGATACGGAAACTCAGTAAAATTTACCAGCAGAAGGGTAGCATTCCTCTATACGTCCCTCGGGACAATTGCTCAGGACGTCCTCATAAGTAGGTGAGGATTTTGATTTAATACAGGCTGTGTAACATTCACAATCAAACCAATTTTTGCATCTGGATGTATGTTTCTCCCCTGAAACCAACAGCCTTAAGTTTTGCTGTTACCAGAGATTGCCCATTTTGTAATGCCGTTGTTATCAACACACTTATCTCACAATCACAAGGGCCAGGGTGTAATTTATCATCCGGACGACGATGTACACTATCTGTGTAACATAATAGGAACACAACTCAGGTCTAGTGCTTTCTTCTGGAGTGGACCCCGTGAGCCTCTTGACTGAATGCGAGGGCTGTGCTGATATGCAGATGGTGCTCAGTTTATAATCAAAGTCTTCGAACAATAGTTTATTATATTTTGATCGAGTCCTGAAATTTTGCTCATTGCTTGCTACCGTCTTCTGCTAGACCACTGTGCCATCAACCACAAGCATACTACTGGCCAGTAGACATTTACAGTTGAATAACTTGGTGTATATCCTACATGGATATGTTAGCGTACACATGACATAAGTCGTGCTGAACAATTTTTGCCACACCTTTCGAAAATGAGGTAAACCGGTAAATTAGCAATTCATCCGCTTATTACTTTAATGTTAACTGCCCACTCATGACCAATTTACCATCAGCAATCGATTTCGTTTATTTAAGCATTGAGATACACTGTAGTTAGGTTAATTAGCATGCACTTCTTTAGATCACTCTTCTTCGATTTAGTTACAACGGTACTGAAGGCTCCATCAGGCAAGTGGTTTTCATACTGGTTTGATTTTTTTCAGAAAACCAGGCCACAGTCTTCTTACAGAATTCAACCTGGAATCTCTTCATCGGAGCGACATACTGGTGACGGACCCATTAGGGTAGGCCTTTATGAAGAAATATTGTTTATTCACTGTGTAGCAAACTTAACAATTCATTATGAGTATTATTAACCATATTCAGTGTAGATTTGTAACCGTCTAAGTTCACTGGTCGTAAGTATGGTCGGCACAGTGCGCGGTTAGATATCGGCTGATTCATTCAGTTATATCACTCGACGAATTGAGACTGAAATTCAAAGGCACGGTGTAACGCGTAGTGTCAGAGCGTGGCATACTTGCTCTGGTCGAAACGGGATATTGGTTGCTCATATAAAATGTGGCTTGATGTGTAATTCACGTAGAAGATCAGGGACTACAGGCATTACGACTCAACCACACAGTGGTGGACACGCATTTTTCAAGAAGAAAAACCGCTACTGTTGTTCGGATAACACAGTGATTTTGTTTACCGGGTGACTATGGTTACAGAAAAAGGCGATCCTAAACCTTGAAAGAAATATAACAGTGGAGTGGTTAATCGATTTTGTAAGATGCTTGTTTTTTCCGCTCCGAAACAACTTGTTCGTAGTTGTATGGCAGTTAATCTTTTGCATCAGTTACTGTTTTGTTTTTGTTCTAAAAAATGATTATGTTGTTAATCAATGAGGCGTTTTAGGACTTGCAGACCCAAGTGTGAAAAAAACTATCCACCTCTTTCAAAAAGTTATTAAACGAATCTATTAGTTATGTTGACTTTTAAATCTTACCGATTTCAACACTGGCTCTCCAGTGAAGCGTCTAAATGTTACGCAATTATCCCCAGTCCATGGATTTTAGCAGGATAGTCTGCTACCCTCATTTGAACTGCTTTCCACCACATCTTTCGATCTGTTTGCAGTTAACTTAACATGAAAAGACCAATGATGATTGATGATCCGGTGATCCAAACTTAGTTTTCCACATTTAGTGTTATTTTGTCGATCACTTTGTAGACAGCGCCGCGGTGTTTGCCGAGTTCAGCCAAAAAACAACCTTATTGTTGTATACGGTACAACTGAAGAACGAGTGAATATTTATGTATGCGAGTTGCTTCGTGGCACACCCGTCACTGTGTGCCACTCAGAGTTATTTTGAATATCACCAGTGGTTAGAGGTGCGCAGTGTCCTAGGAACTGCAGTCTAAACTAGAGAATCATGTCGAGGACTTTTCCAACTCACTTCCTGACGGGCCAACAACATGGCAGGCAGTAGGGCTTTGTGGGTTACGAAGCTTCAATTCGGTGGATTTAAGGATGATAAGTGCGTGATTTTTTATGTGATCGGCCTCGGACAACGGCACACAAGAACCTACTGATGAAACTGTTCGATACGATAAATTTCACTGATAATATTGTTGACAAAATATGCAGTTGATTACCATCGATCACCCGATGAAGCTACATTGTTTTCATCTAACCCCTCTTTGACAGTCTATAGTATTACGTGATAGATATCAAGTTTGCGGACATGACGTGTACGACGTAGAAATTCAACCCAGTTACGGAAGATGCTGTCAGAGATACAAAGCTACTGCATCCTCATCGACTTCTAGTCAACTGCCTTCAAAAAGAGGCAGTATACTTGAGTTTCGCTTTTGTCAGAGTCTGTTCCAATGGTAGGATCATCGATTAGAGTTAGCAGTACATTTGCTGTTTCTCCTCACAGTATGATCGGGTAATCTGAGCACTAATCGCAGTCGAATATGACTGCCCGTTTGCGTGTGGCAATTCATCATCATCATCATCATCATCATCATAACAGCCATGAGCCTGACCAAAAGGTACTGTGGCTCGGGCCGCCGCTCAGCTCAACAGTGACGTGGAATATCCTAGAAGAAAACGTTACTAAAAGGAAGACTAAGCGGAAGAACTAGAAATGGTACGAATACAGGTACGCCATTGACTGCGACACATCGCCATCTCGGATAGCGTCTCTAACCAGCAGTTTGAGTGATCACGAGGACCCCATCCAGGCAGGCGACACCTACCCACTTTGCTCGATGGCAATTCATTCTTGCCTAACATGAGATCAGTGGTGTAGTGGCCAACATGATTGCTTCATGAAAGCGTGACAGGTATTCTGATCTCCGCAATTACAAAGATATGACGAAGTTGAACGTGAGTGAAATTCTTGTATACTGTTTCCTTTCGAAAGGGTCTAACTGAAAAATCTACGAGGATGCGATAGCTTTGAACACTTATGAGTAATTTCGAAGTTATATCAACCAAATCTACGATATACCAATTATTTCCTGCTGTTTTTTTCTCAGTAAATATTTTCTAATTTCATCTACTACTTGACATACGCACTCCATTTCATGCTTCTCTGCTACGTGAGCGAACTGGTAAACGGAATTGTCATGTCGGAGGTAAACAGTTTGTGGTTACTCAGAGTGGTAGAGTGATGGAAGTTGTTGATTGCTGCAAACTGAACAACACTGACATTCAGCAAGAGCTTTAAAATTGTTCACCTGACCCACCGTTTAAGAGAGGCATTACGGCCTCGAGTTTCGTCCACCGACCGACTGTATTTCATCAGTAGTAATCTTGGTGTTTAAGGAAGCAACATCATATTAACCACTACTGTTTCATTGCGGTTGAACTAGGCTGATAATCTCTTCATATCTAATCAGCCCCAATTACGTTTACTTTCAGCGTTGTGCATCAAATTCATCCTTGGTCAAAGAAAGTGAATTTTGGCTTCGAAGGCATGCTATAGAGAGTGAACGAATGTGAGTGACCAATGGAATTTCCATCTCTTCTAATTACATCTAATATACAAAAATTGCCATGAGACAGGCAGGTATTCATTTTTTATGCGTAACCATGGTGAATGGAAACAAAACGTTATTTATATATTAAGTTTTTGAAGAAATCAGTGACAAGCGGTCGCTATCGTAAAACTCTTCCCTCATCAGATTACGGTTGTTATGCTGTTGTATGATATATCAAGTATACACTTTTTATCACTACCACTGTTGTCAGTATTACTATCAGTAGGTTGAGGTGTTACGATTAAACTGATGGTTAAACACGAAAAGCCAACATTGTCTACTACTTTTGTTCTCTTTATTTAATCTACCCGGAAGAGAGTTTGAGCAACATTCCATTGATCTTTGTCAGATTTTACAAAGTTAAAAACAACCATTGTCGAACCGTTCGGTTAACCTATCAACCGTAGTTATATTCAGTAGTTTGTTTTTGTACACCTAATCGTATCACACAATGTGGAGTGATAAGTTGAGTTTGTATTGGCAGTTGTTTATTTGCTCTATAGTCATGACAGCCGCACACTAATTGGCGTAGACATGGGCGGTCGAATACCGATAACATATGTGCATGTGTAACCCCACTTTGCCAGATGTCTGATCCGTTTACTGTAAATGAGCCTACATATCAGCAACAAGAACAACTAAATGATCACATGAGCATGAATTGACTGGAGATAGGCAGTTTACTTATGAGGTTCAAATGTATCAAGTGATATGTTGTCAATGAGTTGCTTGATGTTATTACCATCGTTGGTGATTCAACATTCAGGTAGTCCAAAAATAGCCTTTACTTTTCTGACCTTTGACATACACCACCCGTTTTACATTAAACCTCTTTAATAACAGATATGGCTTTAAATTCATTCATGAGTTAAGAAGAAATCAAATCCCAAACAGGTTGAATAATTGATTATTGATACAGATAGTGAGGCACGCAGGAATAAAGGGAAACTAGTAGGTAGCCTAAGAGTAAGTTTGAGACAAGAGACAGAAATAGATTTAGGTAAACGGCATAACTAAAACATTCAAATAATAATAGCAATCACTTAACGGACAACATAAACTGATGGCTACAAACCTTTAATACTCTTATAGTGACAGGTTAACTACTATTGGCTTCTATACACAGAGAGAGAGTCTCGGAGCACACCCGAAAGTGATTAGTACACAACAAAGCCGGCATTATCCAGTCTTTTACCATACGATATTTGGAAGAAACGGAACATTAGATTCGGGTGGAGAAGGCTTTTCGTTTGTTGTGTAGCCCAACCAATGAGCATACTTCACCTTTTGCCGAGGCCGTTACAATACACCGTTGCAAACCTTCGTTTTGTGTACAGAAGCCAACAGTAGTTGACGTGCAGCACATTTTCGGAAATGAATTTGCAAATCCGAGGTGACAGCGATCTGCCTCAATATGATAGTCAGCAGTTTCGGAATAGTATGCGTACGTTTATAGATGTGAAAAGTAATATCAATAATGCCGTTAATCTGCACAATCCTGATTCTCCATCAGATTGACCGGCTTATAGAAACAACTAGGGTTTGAAGCTGAACTTCTGTGTTTATCAAACTTGGTTAGACCAGATAATCTTTTCATTTAGTTTCGAACAGTTTGATTATCATGTGCTTTGCATATTTTCAATCAATCCCTCAATGCAGCGAAGAGACCGAGCGTCTCAAAAGTTCGTTAGAAGATCGGGAGAAACGAGCAGAACAACTTGTAGAGAAAAATGAAAGAGAACGACAACGGGGCCTCGAAATCGCCCAGTAAGTGATCTCGTGTTTTTTTTCTGTCAGAAATTCTTAAAGTACACTACCTGCCCACTTTTATAAATAGTTTGAATGCTGGCATTTCAGTGATTTTAAAGGTTAGCAAATGATTAAACCGGATGTGCATTTTCACCCGCTTTATTGCTAGCTGAGCAAAACACCAAAAAGTGGATTTTACTTCTGGCACTTCCGTATAAATCCAATTTCGATTGCAATGTTGTATGTCTTTTAGGCTCCTGTAAGCCATGCAGTCGGCTAAAAACAACCAAACCGCTGGTCTAATTACTTGGGTTCTCAACCACTGACTTGATCGGGTGGGCCGTAAACTTATGAACAATGAAACCCATCATTCGAGTAGGATAATTGGTCGACGCTCCAGTGTTATTTAGCTGATGGCTTGCACAGGCTGAGTGCCGTCTGCCTCTTTTTGAATCTGTTTTCGGTGACAGAACATCTTTTGAGACGAACAATTTATATGTCGGATGAAGCACTTGATCTAGCCCACGTCATTTATACTGCTTTATACTATCCCTTTTTCGGGTTTTAAGGGAACATGCTTCAATTGACTAATCAGCAGTCCCACAGTGGCCATTCGCTCACCTCGGACACTATGGGCATTACCGCGGAGATAGTGCGGTAGGGTAATAGACAGTTTATCAAAACATCCCGTGACGAGGTGTAAATAGTTTCGAGCTGTATGACAAAGCGCTGGATTACAGATGTGTATATTTTGCGTTTGACCGGTTGACAAATTTACAAAAATTCAGCCCTTCTATCTCGTAACTGATATGCCAATTCCAATCCTAGGTCTAACTGATTAGTCAAAATTTGAGCTGTTTTTAGAACGACCTTCTCTTCTCAACAGTTGTCTTGTTTCTGGTAAATTACTGTGAAGGGTAAAAGAAAACTGTTTAAGAAAACATAGCCACGCTCGATTTTATTGCTCATGGTTATTCAGAAATACTTGATATCCTCCAACCAGAAAAACCAAATCTGGCGGTAATATTTCAGTCTTTAGTTCTTTACTAAAGTGGTTTTGATTCTCAATTGAGATCATGAACCGAGCCACTTCACTAAGACCCTGATGTATCGTTTCAGGAATATTTATGTTATCTCGAAATACAGCTACACTAGGGATTGTCGCCAAAAATTGTGTACATTACTACCAGCTTAACAGAGCAAGTTGTGTTTCATCCGTTTTTGTATTTTCTATACTACATTAGGCCGTGTTTGACCTCACAAAGGTGTTTCACTTAAGTATGAACCGGTGTATATAGACTAAAACCGGAGTAGTTCCACTCTGTGTGATCTTTGACGATCACTGCTATTGAATGTATTGTAACATTTGAGCAAAGATTCTCAGAATAAGTGACGAACGTACGATACAAAGAGGTGGGCTGTAATGCCGTCGACGTTATGGGTTAATTTACCCGAAACCTAAAATGCGCAAATTGAAGTGGTCAGGTCGTGTTTTAAGAATATTCGCCTACCTGTTACAGTGCCCGGCCTCCAGCTCACTGTCTTAATTTAGGAGATCAAAAAAACGATAGCAAAATTGAGAGAAAACATCTACCAGTTAGACACTTCAGATTATGCTCTGCTCCCATACTCAGACCAAGTGACCCACATAACCACTGATCGGCGGGGTTAACGGAGACGGCTGCTACTGAGCTTTGGGTGACTTGAGTATTATTGCCCGACTGGGCTCTCTCTAGAGGTTAAAGAATAGCGATGATGAAGTCGATTAAAAAATCATCTCACTTCCGGCCGAGTCGTGTGTTTTCAATGTGTTGGAACCTTGCTACTGGTTGTTCGAGACCTCTTATGGATCATTATTGTTATTGCATTTTCAACTAATGTTTTTTTTCCACAGTTGTGAAATACTCACACATTGACATCAACACCTTTTGTCTGTTAGCCGGCCATATTTTGTTTCGATTTATTTAAATTTAATGAATCACTGGTAAATAGGAAATCCACCGGAAAGTTTAGTGAAACATGTTCGTCTCTGCTACGCTGCGCTCCTCCAACGGCACTAAACATAGCGTTGTAGTCGCATACGTCATTTTATGACTGTATTGTGTTACACAGTTCAGAAATAAGTGCGGCTGTTTACAAAAAAATGATTGAGGCAGACATTGGAAAGTTCAGTAAGGTTGCTGTTTTTTCACAGTCCCCGCCTTACTTTTAACTTCAGCTGAACTGTTTATGTGTAGGTTGTGATTATCTTAACGAAAAATTGGTTTATTGTGGACGGGTTATCTGGTGTCTGAAGTCCCAACTTTCCATCCACTTTGATATCTTTGCTATATTGTATTTAAGTATCATTATCGGCATTAATATTCATTTCTGTCTATGCCAGATCTTTGACAAAATAAATACAAGCTTCCAGGTCAGGACGATATAGGTATTGAATACAAGCATAGGTTGCGCAAGTCGATCTTGCGAAGAAGGTCACACTATAATACATACGTGTGATCATCAATTTTACAAGTGTCTCGCTGTTGTCTTCGTAATTCATCAGATAGAAACTGAACTCGTGACATTGTTGAAGCGAATTCCATTTCACTACAAGCATCAAACTCACAGCAGTCTTCCTGTTGGCGGTAGCCAAAGGACAGTGTCACACTGAACACTTGCTGCAACAGGCTTTTTGGTACACTGAACTACCTAGAAACCTAAGGGCCCTCAATTTTTTTCGTCCACTTCAAAATGGGCCCAAACTGTTGCATGAAGGACGTTTAACTGAAGACGTGTTAATGAAACATTATGAATTCTTTTTTGTGTTGATCGACTGTTTATGCAGTTACGAAAGGGAGCGACGTCTTCGTGAGGCGCAAAATCGGAGACGTGAACTAGACAGCATGCTTGACAGTTATCGACGCGACCTCCAAGAGACACGTGAAATTGTGAGTTTGGTAGTCGACAAACTTATAAGTATAGCAATCATAGTGAGCACACTCTCCTATTCTGTTGCTTGTCTTGTGACACAAATCAATTTTAAAGTACCCATTGGTTTTGTTGTTACCATAAATGTCATATGGAAACTATCGTAGATGAACAATTTTACGTATTCGTAACAAACTAACTGAGCATTCAGTGAACTTTTAAGTTGCCTGATCGAAACGGTATTTTTCAACACCGATGAATGCATATGAAAAGCGCCTTTCAAATTGCAAATCTATCAAGTAAATGAAGTTAGTTTGTTATTTCTCTTTTCTCGCGGAAGTTCCTGTTGAACCGTAGAGGGAGACGGTGGCGAACCACTGTTTGCGATACTTCATTATCACATCAATACAGTTATGTAGGTTTAGCAAAATCAAAACAGTATGTAAACAAGACAAATAAGTTTAAAAGAATGTCATTGGATCACCTGATGCGTCATAAAATATCCAAACATCTATGAGCTACTTATTCGAAGAGTAGATCACCAATATTAACGCTGAGTCGTTTGGATCTCCACTCAGCATTATATCACAAAGTTACCGGCTGGAGTTTGGATGGACGCACAGACCGATGGTGTGATCTTTGGCCACGGCAACTGCAGGGCTTGCGCGAATTTATAGTGTAAACACAACATCGAATGATGATCAGTGCAGCAGTAGGCAGCATCTGTTGTCTAACCAATTTGGGGGTGATTGACCGGAACTGTGTAGGCAACATCGAACACCTGCATGGAGTCAACCTGATGATCAATATCCGCCGAATGTACGACGACTGCACTAGTGATGGAATTGGTCAAACCTGTCCCGATGTTCTTTGATCCGTTTCAACAAAGGCTTCTTCATGCGACTGACATATTCTGCTGTACAACAACAAGAAAATGAACACACTGCTAGATTGGTGGAGCACAGGGAGTCTGTCTTTCAGGCTCAAGGTCAGCAATTGGGATGGAGTGAACCAACTACGTAGCGTTACCGCCAGAAATGTGCGCCTAAGAGTCTGGTAGAGTCGACGGTTGTGTCTCCGTTGCAAGATCATTCTTAAAAGGAAGGTGGATGGAAACATTTTGTACCTCGACCGTAGTATTTGGACTCTGTGGCTTATTTGCAGTCATATTCCGGGTTATAGAAAGCCTACTCTACTGCACATCTGGAAAGTGAAATGTGTTCTGATTCCGTTTCAGAAGTGCGTCTGATTGGATGAGTGAACGAAACCTAGGAGATTATATTCGGATTTCAGTAAAACGAAAATATCATCTACGTATCATCGATAGAAACGCGAGCTGTTAAGAGACTGACACAGTTGTTGACGTTCCAGCTTGCCCTTGAAAATGTCCGCTAGCATTGGAGTCCCCCTTGTGTTCACTGCTAGCCCTGCAGTTACCTTGATCGAAGGTCACATCATCGGTCTGCATACTCATCCAAACTCCAACCGATAACTTTGTGTTGTATTGGTGAGTGAAACTTCAAACCACTCATCGTCAACACTATTGATCTACTCTCTGAATGACTAGCTCATAGATGTTTGGATATTTTGTGACACTCTATGCCATCAAATGACATTCTACTAAACCTGTTTGTCTTGTTCACATACTGCTTTGATTTCACTGAACCCATATAGTTGTGTTGATCTGGTGATAGAGTATCGAAAACAGTTGTTCGTTACGGTTTCATCGCATTTGCTTTTTGTCAAATAGCTGGTCCTCATTCTGTCCAGTCAACGAAACTTTGAGGTAGTTTTTCTTTGTGAAGTAACGAAAGCCCCCCCTGACACAGTGTTTCAGTCTTCAGTCAATAAATTTGAGTCACATTTTCGGGCACAATTCAAGCTGTGATGGATCAATTCCTTCTGAAACTCTGTTTCTGAAAACAAGTTCACCCCTGCGTTTACCGACACCCATTCCAGCAACTTTAAACGATCAAAGACACGTGGAATCTGACTTGTTCTCTTTGGAGTTGCTCATTGTGACTGATAAAGTCAACGTTCAACTAAATTTTAAACGACCTACGACGAGCCAATCGTAATTTCTTTCGGAAACCTTCTATATTGCTTTCACGAGTATCAAGAATGCCACATTTATGTTGGCGCCTACCAATGATTAATGAATTTAGCATGTTAAAGCATGTTCACTGTCATTGGAGTGCGGTGTTGTTGTCCGGTAATAGGAAAATCGATAACGGTTGTTGATTGATCACTGGCTAATAAACTATAATGGCAATCATGGTGTAGGGGGTTTAAGCTCGACGGTTGTTGATGGTCCTATCGAAGTTTGGGCAGCATGACACTCTTTAGCCCACATCTAACCTTATATGTTAAGCAACAACAAACATCTTACTTCACAAACGGGGAACTTAACTTTATCCATTGGGTTCTGAATTCTGGTCGTTTCATGATGGATCGAACTACCCGACTGAATAACTTTACATCTTATGAGCTCTCTTTCGGTTTCACTACTCACTGAGACTAGTTCGAATTGAAAGAGTTTGAAAACAAAGTCGGTTGACTAAACTGTGGGCCTTTCTCTTAAACCAAAACTGTAATATGCGAACTGTAAAATTGTAAACGATAGTCCTTCACACAAACAATACATTTTACTCTCGGTCTTCAGATTAAGATGAATCGACTAGTAACGTATGGTTGTATGAATTGATGCGTAGAATCATATTCACGTCAGATTTTCCAGAGTCACCATGAACAACTCTATAGTGATGATATTTTGTTCGGCTAGTTTCTACCTCTTAGGGAGCGGTCATTTCTTTTTGTCCGTTGTGCTCTGCGGAATTTTTCTTGTGGTTTATATACTTACCATTCATGTTTACGGATATACTACTATTTGTAATTCTCACTGGCAGACACAGCAGAAAGCAAGAGAACGAGCCTTTATGCGTCTCAGTGAAGAACTGCAACGGAAAGTGCATGAGAGACAGCAAAAGGAGCAACACATTAAAGAAAACGCAAAACAGTAGGTGATAATTTAAATGCAATGGTCTCACTCAAACATACTTTCTAGAGTGCACATCTGTTCAGTTGTTTTTTGTACTAGATCCAAACGGTACAAAATACTAGTTCACTTTTGAGTTACGCTTTTCCCATGCTCTCCAGTTCAATTATTTAGGGTTAGCAATATGCACCCTTGTTGTTACAAAGTCAGCCGTCCATGTCGACAGACTTTTTTTTACTGATAAGTAGTGAGAGATTTTTGGTTACCCTTATTTGAACATCACTCACAATTGATCGTAGCTCATTTCAGACAGCCGATGTCGAAATGAAGCCCTGGATTCGAGTTCCTCTCTTGTTACAATTCGTTAATTGTGTATTTCCTTACCATAGTCTGCATTTTCACTCTGCCTATGATCGCACGAGCCAACCATTTTGAGCGTTGTTCCCAAGTTAACGTGATTAAGCATTTGCATCTGATAATTCAGTTGTATCTAACGTGAAGTCAGTTTCGCAGTGGTCAACACGGTTGCTTCATGAAAACGTGACCGAAGTTCGATTCCAGGCCATGACAAATGTATACACTATTTTCTTAAAGTGTGTGAAAGCTAGGTAGAAACTTTGCCGTGGAATTATGTTTACTACCATCCCTTGATCGATTGCTACTTACTCGCTGTTTCATTGTACAGACTCTTGAACGAAAGGTTCTGGTTGAAAACCCCTTTTGTTCTCCTACACGAATCAGGACATTCAGGCACATATGCTTGAGTGACTTTTCGAAATGTAATCGCCGTCAAAAAATCGACGAAATATCAGTGTTTAGGTTTTTGATTAGGTAGAAATTTCTCCGTAACATTTAAGTCCCTATAATTCCTGGCACGCTAGTGAACGAATTTATAACCATATGTTTATTCCTTTTCAGAGACATTGTGTTCTGTGCCAACTACGTTAAAAATTATCGTTGTTATACAATATAGACAGTTTGACTTCGGACATTTGAATGCACATGTCTAGCATTAAATGGCTTCACGTTATTTTCTGTTCCCTTTTCATGCCAAAAGAAAATCAGTGTAATTGAAGAATTGATTTTTGTATAAATATTTGTCACACTGGAGTGAGGGAGTACATTGTCGGTATGATGAAGTATTCATTATATCAGCAATGGCAAGTCGTCCAAATAAACTCACTGAGGGTTGCACTCCTAATTAGCAAGAGACAGTTGCAAAGTCGTCACTCTTGATTGCAGTTAGCCATGAAACCCACATGAGTACCCAACCGAATGACAAACATTTACATTACTAATTGGTAGTGAACCGTTTGATAAATCCTCTGAGACAGTCGGGCCTCTGTATCATTTCGTAGATTCCATATCATACGGTTAGAGAGGTAGGTAACAGAGTCCCAAAGCTAAATTTCCTAGCTCCTAGCGTGACTTTGTAACTCGGCCGGTAGAGCGCTTTCTGCGTTTGAGCATGCAGTTTCTGTCGCCAGATCGAATCCAGCCGAAACTCTGATTCTTAACAAGCAGTTATATAAGAACCAAGGCAATGTTTGCCTGTAGGAAGATTTTTTTTTCAACGGTTGTTAATGTGTCAAGTTCCACTATAATCTACCGAACTTCTCACGATCGTTATTCTGATATTAGGTTTACCACACTAACCTTGCATTTTCCCCTCCAAATTAGAATACAAGAAAGACAAGAAGAATGGCGTAGAACTGCTGAAGCAATTCAAAAGCAGAAAGAAGAACATGTTCAAAAACTTCTGGAGGAAAAAGAACTAAAAATCCAGGAGGTTTGTTTGTAGCTCCATGTGTTCTGTTTAATAGTGCATGGGCTATTCGGATTATTATCACTGCGGGTAACTTGTACTGAAGCTGTTCATTTATTTCGTTGCCCATCCATATCGTATCTTTTCAGCTATGCAGTTTTTGAGAAACTTGGCTATTTTCCTCATCTTTGGTCAAATTTTAATCGAACATCACATTTGTACTCCACCTATGCAAGTTATACATACACAACCAAATTTTATGCGGAACTTTCCGTATCTGAACTGATAGCATGTTCAACACTAGTAGACGCACTCAATTTCGGGGATTGTTTGCTGAGCCAAACAGTTCGTCTGAAAACGTTATTAGCGCCTATGCGTTTGGGTGTGAAGGCTTACACGCCGAAACACCTATGTACTTGCGATACCGTCTGGTTTGGTGATGATGCGTTTGCGACCTAAATGGCAAGCTTGGCGAACAGTCTCAAGCGTCTAAGCCGTCAACCCCAACTGAGAACACCACCGCTATTTTCACTAATCAGTAACTCACCTGAGCCAGTCGATTAGATTATTACCATCATATTCAAGCCTATTTAAGAGCAAAATTACTCATTTTGAAAATCACTGCTATAGTGTGATGATCATTATTAAAAATGTAAGCATAATGTTAGAAATCGATTCTAACTTGCTTTTAAGAACAGTGCCACTAAGTACCAAGTGTTTAAGCAATAGCAAGTCAATTTTTGCAAATAGCTGTTTTCGGTAATTCGCATCAGGCTATTACAGTTACGTAGGAAAAATACGAGTTCTGTATGAAAATTGTAACATGTCAAATAGGTCATCAAAAGAACTCACATGAGTGGTGTGGATTACAGTCTACTGGGGAGGGTGGGTGAATGTGTTGGGGGTGTTACACATGCCTGTTATGAGACATGCGTTCCTCATTGTCGAGTGGTTCACGTTTGCACGAATTGTTTTTGGACACAGGCAGGGGTTATGGAGTCTGATAGCAACAGCCTCGGCCGTTGATAACAATCGCTATCTGACAGCTCTGGAGCAGGAATAACGAACGTTGTAGATGACCGTTGCCAAGTAAGTGGGAGCCAATCGCACTGGAAATAGGCTTTTTCGAAACGTTGCGGAGTCATTTCGGTAGGTGTTCACGAATCCTCTCCGATAGCCACCTTGTGGTCCTCCCAACGTAACCGGCTTGACAACAGAAGGTGAGAGAGTAGATACAGAAAGACGAAGAGAACTCGGGCAAACACTTCTTAAGGCGTGGCATGAGTACCGGGCTGGTGTCGCTGCGGAGTAGGCACTCTCG